>CAUOFW020004392.1:8440-61153 GCA_963454935.2 Ilex paraguariensis
GAGAGAGAGAGAAGGGCGGAGCTCCTCTGCTGTTGACGCAAAACAGCACATTGTGCTGTTAAACAAAACGCGGTGTTTTGTTAGATGTGGCCAATGGTGAGAATTCTTTACCCAAAAGGATGTGAACAGAAAATTATATACAATACTTCAATATCTATAAATTAAAACACAATATGAACCACAAAAACAACTCAAATCGCTTACACTAGATGGTTAATTTAATAATTTATATTTAAACATACTTATACTTCAAATAAAATAAATATTTAATCACCTACTTACATTTAGAGCGGGATTTTTTTTATACGATACGATAAAATAGCTCAAACAAGATACAAAATTTACAGGTTAATAATGTTCACTATTTTTTGACATGAATTAAAAATATATGAATTGCCAACATGAAAAATGTAAAATTAACATATTTAACTTTTATTGTATAAATGAGATACCATATTCTAGTTATTTATTTATTGGGTATTAACACGAATCATTGTAAAAGGTGATTGTTTACATATTTTTTATTATTTGGTGAATTTATTAAATTTTTAATCAATGAAAAAATTATGAGATAGTTTTGTTGAAATATAATAAATGTTAATTTTACATTTTAGATTCGGAAGTTCAATTGGTTAATCTGAGCATAATTTTATAATAAATACGTAGGACTAGTGTCATGACATATTACATAATTAATAAAATAAATTAAATAAGGTTGATTAGTATTCAACGTGAACCCGAAATAAACAATTCAAACACAACTCAGCATATAAATTTTTTCGGTATCATATTCAAAAAAAATTCAGTACCATATCTTTAAAAGATTTTTTATTTATAAATTTTAATTTGAGTTTTATTTGACCTTTGAAATTTAAAAAAGTTAAGTAAAATAATAAATAAAAATTTCACGTGTTATTTTGTGATCAGACTAAAAAATACAATATTTAAAACAAAAAGCCCAGTTAATATTTGGGTGTAAGAGTGTAAGTAAATACTTTGTATTTTGGGAATTATTTGTCTACTTGTGCCGAAAGTATCTTTACAGAGAATCACATTTAACAAAACACTGGCGTTTTGTTTAACGGCACCCCGTGCTGATTTTCGTCAACAGCACAGGAGAGAGAGAGAGAGAGAGAGAGTGAGAGAATTAGGATTTTTACAACAATTATAACTTGTGGTGGCAATTGGCCTCCACCATGGACTCAATGAAACGGATCAAACGGCTCGTAGCTTGAGCTCGCAGCCAGAGGCTGGTCGGCTAACGAAAATCATTGATTGGATGACAGCTAGATGGAGACCCAACACGAGTCATCATTAACTGGCAAATTCCCACGTGGCAGATACTTATTGGATATAGTACCGTGACGTCAGCAGAGCGCGTAAAACGGGTCACGTTCTTATGGGCCCCACAATTTGGGTCCGATCCAGGTAACCGCAACTTGTATTTTTTATGACGTTGCAGCAAGGAAGGAAGGAGTGCCCACAATTTTACGATGGAGTCAATTGCCCACCTGACAATAACGTGGAGCCCAGAATAGGATTATTCGGACAGTGAATTATAATTTTAATTATTATTAAATTTACAGACTAAACACAGCTTAATTAATTAAAGTCAGCAATCATATTTTTCTAAAGTATTAGCTGGCTATAGAGGGCCAATTTTTTGTATTATTTGTAGACTAATTTCCCTCCCTCCCTCCCTCTTTCTCTCTCCCTCTATATATATATATATATATAATATAATGTCCTATTTTATATTATTATATAGATATAAATATTATGATATATAACTCAAAATTCAACAAAAATAAATTTTCAATTTGACGGACCGATGGGCCACACTATGGTGGACTCAACACCCCGACTTCCTAAATTGGGGTGAATTTAGAGGCGTTAATTATATTGTGTCATTTTTAGTATGTATCGTATTTGTGTTAATAAATAATTATTTAATTTTACAATAACTCATATAATAATACTTAAAATATTAAAAAAATTATGCTTATGTCTACAATACCCATTAAATACCTTTTTTTTTATTTATAATACACGTTAATAGTATTATTCGTGTCTAAATTTAATTTGACCCATTTATTTTACATTTCAATTAATTGAGTCATTTTCAAATTTTGTATTAGATCCGGTTCAATTTAATGGTTAAAATTTGACAAGTGAACCTACCCATTGACCGGTGCCAAAACTAAACCCACGATCTGATCCGCCGGGCTAACGGACCGCCCACTGGTGGACTTTTCTCACTACGGCATATCAAGCTCACATGAACTGTCAGAATTGTTTGATATTGGTATATGCGGGGGGACCCATGTACGTACCATTTACAACCTTGAGAAAATAATCCATATTTCTCAAATCGGGTCATACAGCTTAGCTATTTGCCCGAGTGAGACCTTAACATTAAAAAGGCCTCCATTTATTTGCCTCTTGCTCCAAAAATGGCAACTCACACACCCTTTTACTCTTTGATTGGGGCATTGTGAGACAACATACCCCGAGAAAAAGAAAGGTGAGATTAAAACAATGAGTAATGTTAGATAAATATAAAAAATAGATTTAAAAATTAGACTTGATAATCTCAATCATTGAATAAGTAGTGGGTCCCCATAAATGTTAGGATCCACAGTAAAAATCAATTGTTGTAATTATCAAGTCTAATTTTTAAGTTCATATAGCATTACTCTAAAACAATATCAATTGGAAATCAAAGAATTAATTGTCATTATCGTCGCATATTAAAATTTGTTTAACTCATTTATGATCTATTTATAGTTGTGTATATCTATATTTGTATCACATCAGATGCATGTATTCTACGTCATATTTAATCGGGTATACTCATTTATCTCAAGTGAGTCTAAATCTACTTATTTTCTATCAAAACATGTATATTTTTTTTTAATTAAAATCTATGATGGAGAGAGGCAAAGAAGTAGTAGAAATATTGAAGGTGATACAACCTGCTCTTAGACTTAAGACTACGCGCGTCTTGGGATTAATCTAGCAAATCTAAAATGGATTATTTTTTCTTCAAACCAAGCAGAAAGTGAAAAAGTTAGATTTATTGTTCTTTCCAAACTGTAATGTCAAATGTTCCCTCTCTTTTTTGATTCTGAAATTCTTAGTGCAATGGTTTTAACACTTTATAATTAGCACTAAAAGGGCCTTTTTAATGTTTTATATAGACAAGAACTACGAGTCTATGATATAATGAAGTTGTGTTAAAGTTTCTGCATCTGAGTTATCATGCATCAACTAGGAAAAAGTTGGGGAACAATTTAAAAAAGTTTTTTTTTGGGGGGGTCTTTGTATAATAACATAACTGAATTAATTTACTTCACCCAAGTCTAAAACATGATAAGAATGGTAGGAACTAAATTATCTTTTACGAGAATTGAACCCCTAATTCTTTCTCATTTGGGAGTGAGAGGCAAACCATCTTAACTAAATATGTGGTAGTTTAATTATTTGTTCATCGGGGATGTTTAGATCAATTTACACGCAACTCGATTAATCTCTTCCCATGTGCAGTCAAAAAGCAAGTCATCCAAAACGGGACTAGGATATTTATGACAAATAAATCCCTCATAACTTGGCCTCAAAGAATTGTCAAAATTCAAATTCAAGACGTATAAATTTACAGTTTATCCTTATTAGTACTTGAGTTACCATTGGGGTTGGTAGTTTATTCATTAATCTTGATGCTGGGGTTTTGTCCTTGAGAGTGATTTTTTTTTTTTCACTAGATTCTAATTTTTGTAAGGCTCTGAGAAGGATCAGATGTATGCAGTATTACTTCTTGTATTTTTATTTTTTTTGTTGCGCTTCTTAATTTCCTATAAACGAATTTCTTGTTATTTACATAAAAAAGAAATTAAAAAAAAAAACCAGCCCNCTTAATTTCCTATAAACGAATTTCTTGTTATTTACATAAAAAGAAATTAAAAAAAAAACCAGCTCATTTGCAACAAAATTGCTTTTGATGGGGGGACAAATGCATAATGTATTCAAAAGAAAGATGTTATCTGTCTCAAATAAAAACCGACCAGATCGTTGTTGTTGCTTCCACGATGAAGTGCTTATTCTTTGTATTAATAAAACAAGTTACTTCCAATCTGAGTCGTCTCTTCTCTTGTGTATTTCTCTTTTTAATTTCTTTGGTACCCCCTACCTAATCCGTATAATATATAATACTCAAATTAACAAATATAAAGAGCCCCGTCAAACGATATGATACACTAGAGGACGATCCCCCCCCTTTTTTTTTTTACTCTAATATGTTTAAAACTCGTCACAATTTTAAACTAGTACCAAATCCTCTTATGGAATGAANATTTGGGAGTGAGAGGCAAACCATCTTAACTAAATATGTGGTAGTTTAATTATTTATTTATTTTTTCATCGGGGATGTTTAGATCAATTTACACGCAACTCGATTAATCTCTTCCCATGTGCAGTCAAAAAGCAAGTCATCTAAAACGGGACTAGGATATTTATGACAAATAAATCTCTCATAACTTGGCCTCAAAGAATTGTCAAAATTCAANCCATGTGCAGTCAAAAAGCAAGTCATCTAAAACGGGACTAGGATATTTATGACAAATAAATCTCTCATAACTTGGCCTCAAAGAATTGTCAAAATTCAAATTCAAGACGTATAAATTTACAGTTTATCCTTATTAGTACTTGAGTTACCATTGGGGTTGGTAGTTTATTCATTAATCTTGATGTTGGGGTTTTGCCCTTGAGAGTGATTTTTTTTTTTTTCACTAGATTCTAAGTTTTGCAAGGCTCTGAGAAGGATCAGTTGTATGCAGTATTATTTCTTGTATTTTTATTTTTTTTGTTGCGCTTCTTAATTTCCTATAAACGAATTTCTTGTTATTTACATAAAAAGAAATTAAAAAAAAAACCAGCTCATTTGCAACAAAATTGCTTTTGATGGGGGGACAAATGCATAATGTATTCAAAAGAAAGATGTTATCTGTCTCAAATAAAAACCGACCAGATCGTTGTTGTTGCTTCCACGATGAAGTGCTTATTCCTTGTATTAATAAAAAAAGTTACTTCCAATCTGAGTCGTCTCTTCTCTTGTGTATTTCTCTTTTTAATTTCTTTGGTACCCCTACCTAATCCGTATAATATATAATACTCAAATTAACAAATATAAAGAGCCCCGTCAAACGATATGATACACTAGAGGACGATCCCCCTTTTTTTTTTTAACTCTACTATGTTTAAAACTCGTCACAATTTTAAACTAGTACCAAATCCTCTTATGGAATGAAGTAGTCGAGTTCAAACACCCATCCGCTTTAGTTCGGCTAATTTGTATCAAAGGCATGTTTGTTTTTGGTATTAGGTCGGTATTAAGATGGGGGACAAAGATAGGCCCCACTATACTTTGTTTGTTTTAAGTTTTTTACACGAAAGATTATTATTGGGATTAAAATTCCAACCCGCCCTTGGCCTGCATGGTACAGCACACCAACACCCATTTAGAAGGGCTTATCTCATACCGAGTAGATAGGTGGTATTCTAGAGAGTGGTATATGAGCAGCCAATAGGATATGGTAATTAAATTACACTATTACCCCCTCCACGCACACTTAATATAGCACTCATAATAAGGTTATTATGGCCAATTAATGTCTCATAGGAAAATACAATTATGCTTGTTGGTGAGACCCACTCTCTCTCTTCTTTTGCCTGAAGAATAAAGTAGATGGAAGGCACATGGAAAAGGAGAGAGAGAAAATGAGATGGTTCTGATTGTTCAAACATCACCCACGGTGATCTTTTGTCGTAACTGTGGATTATAAAATGGTTGCAAAGACCATGCAATAATCTATGTCCCACAAGAGTTTTGCAGGACCTCCTCACGTTTGGATCACTAGCTAGTGGATGGAGAGCACTCAAAGCCGCGTCTAACAAATAGAATTTTTCAAACCAAGCTTAGGAAAGTGACATTTGGGCATGTTTTGTGTGTCTATCTAAACCCATAGAATTATTCAAACCAAACTTAGGAAAGGGACATTTGGGGATGTGTTTGTAAGTCTATGTAAGTATGTAACCAATTAGAATTATAGAAAAGTAAACTTTGGAAAGGGACAATTGGACATGGAACTATGTTTGTCAATCTCTCTAATTAATAACACCATTTAAAAATCTTTAGGGGTGGTACACAGTGTCAATGGCTGAGCCTGACATCTGATAATTCATAGGTTTCAAAGTCAACATTTTTTTTTACCTCCTTGAAGGTCAGTTGCCCTTTTTTTCAAGAAACATGTTT
Organism: Ilex paraguariensis; assembly: GCA_963454935.2. NCBI lineage: Eukaryota > Viridiplantae > Streptophyta > Magnoliopsida > Aquifoliales > Aquifoliaceae > Ilex > Ilex paraguariensis. The sequence continues at coordinate 14,748 of CAUOFW020004392.1, forward strand.
TAAACTCGTTCGAGCTACAATGACTAGTATCTAAGTTTGATGGAATAACCAACGCAAATTTGAGACCCTGTNTAAACTTTGGAAAGGGACAATTGGACATGGAACTATGTTTGTCAATCTCTCTTATTAATAACACCATTTAAAAATCTTTAGGGGTGGTACACAGTGTCAATGGCTGAGCCTGACATCTGATAATTCATAGGTCTCAAAGTCAACATTTTTTTTTACCTCCTTGAAGGTCAGTTGCCCTTTTTTTCAAGAAACATGTTTTAAACTCGTTCGAACTACAATGACTAGTATCTAAGTTTGATGGAATAACCAACGCAAATTTGAGACCCTGTAAAAAAAGATTGTTTAAGGTCCATATCTATCAAGAAAAACTATTGTATCATGCTTGAGTTTTTGATAATTGAGAATCATCACAAACGTGTATTTTTCGAATGCGTGAATATTGTTAAGTGAACTCAAAATGCACATAATTATCTACGAAAAAGTACGTACATTTTATAGTTGTAACACACAATTGATANATGTATTTTTCGAATGCGTGAATATTGTTAAGTGAATTCAAAATACACATAATTATCTACGAAAAAGTACGTACATTTTATAGTTGTAACACACAATTGATATATTACTGATCAACTAAAACATTTCTAGCAATATTCAAAATTAGAATTGTTTGCTAATCATCCCTAAGCACGTTTGAGGCTCTTAGAATCAATCATTCAAAAGGAAGGAGACATTTGGGGATGTAACCTTTCATTTCAAATGGTAAACAACACTTAAACAAAGCCTTTTTGAAGTACATATAAATAAAGAAAAAGTATATCTATAATGAAAAGTCATCGCCTCATGCTTTTTGTAATTTTTTGAGCACCATATTTTCGAAAAATCTAGATCCGGAAAGGAGAAATGCCGATGGTGGACATTTGGGAAAGTCAGGCCAATCAGTTATTTTCATTCAAGCGACGGGGCAAGGAACTAGCTCCCTCTAACTTCAGATTATGTTTTTGTTTATTGAGGAGATGCAACATTTACTTATTTCTTCAGACTTTGATAGATGTACTCTATCTTGTCTGTAAGAAGATATCCTTAGGGCCTCTCATGGTTAGTATACGAATTGGAGATGAAATTAATCACTAGGAAATCACTTCTCTTTTGAACTCGTGGATACAATACAAATTATATATATTAGATCAATTGGAATGACTCTTCTATCGAGATAATATACTAATAATTTTGGCACCTTATATTTTACTGACCTAATCACTCATAATCATGGAATTGACAATAAACCCTAATATTTTTTGGAATCTGTTGCTAATCCAATAATTGTGAGGAGTTATTATAACAAATTGGGTCAAAATCAAAATAGTATTATTATATTATATAGTCTATTTGAATATATAGCATAGATAGATCAGGTAGTAATGTATAACTTGTAGGTCCCTAAGTTGGGCAGCAACTCCACTTCAAATGTCAACCCACATTTGCCAGTATGCTGATGTTTATTTTAATGCTGAAATGTTCAAAACCGTGTCACATGTAAATAAATAAAGAAAAAAAAAATGTGTGCCTATGTTATACGAAATGCATAATTATTTGTACTTTTTTGGGAGCAGGTATAAGGAATTTATCTCTCATATATTTTTTAGTTTTTGACGTAGATGATGACATGTTTTTGACCTGACTAAATAGGGGATCAATCAAAGTACACATAAGGGATCAATCAAAGTACACATAAGTTGACTCAAACACCCCTGACTAAGCTTATCAATCGTGTCGGATGAGACAAATTTGTGTAAAAAAATATTTCACTCATATCCAATTCGTTTATTAATTCATGTCTAACGAGTTATGTCATGTATGAATCATGAATAACTGACATATAAACGAGTTACGTCGTGTATTTTTTTTGATTGATATCACTCATACCTAATTCGTTTATTAATTGTATCGTGTCAAGTACAATCATTTACGAAATAAGTGAGTTGAAGAATTTTTTTTTAAATCAAGTCTTAAAGAAAATTCAAACCCTTAAATTTCATTTCGTATTCGTGTCGGCGTTAACAAGTCATATTATATATTGACACTTATACCCCCGACCTTAATACCAAAAAACAAAAATAAAAATATTTGTACTCTATCTATTGTCTTGGAGCATCAATCAGACAGCCGTGTCGTGTTAACGAGTTATATTATATATTGACACCTATACCCCCGACCTTAATACCAAAAAAACAAAAATAAAAATATTTGTACTCTATCTGTTGTCTTGGAGCTTCAATTACACAGTGGTGTCTTGTTAATGAGTTATATTATATATATACACTTCTCCCTCCGACTTTAATACCCAAAAAACAAAAATAAAAATATTTGTACTGTATCTGTTATCTTGGAGCATCAATCAGACAGCCTATTTTACACGGTGAAGAAATGGTCAAGCCACGCGTACTCTGCATAGATCCTTCTTTAATCTAACCCTTTTCAGACGTAGAAGGCAAAGTTACATAAACAAAATCCCTTTCTTGCTTTCTTTCTTTCTTTTTTTTTTCCCTTATTTTTGGTTATTTCAACAATTTATGGTTAATGTTAATAAACCCTATTAAAAAATTAAATAGAATTAACTCGAGACTTTGAAAAAAATACATGAAAAATATTTCAAATTATCATCAATTCTAGCTTATTTTTTATCAAATAATCATGATAAAACCGTGAATACATGTGGGCAGCAAGTATCACATACAAAGACACGCAAAACATAAAATGGGAGAAATCAAATGTCTGTGTAGAAAAAACAAAATTGAATATCTCTTGTAAATATTCTAGTTTCGGCATTGATGATTTATTTTTTATTGAACTAAACAGAAAATTAGTAAAAGTTTATATAAACTGACTCAGACATCTCTGACTGTTGAAAATAAAAACAAAAAGGGCAAAATTAAGAGATAACAAATTCTTAAAAACCTTATTTATTGTTTTAGCCTATACATAAATTTCTTTATTTTTTGAAAAATTTGAGGAGGGTACGACTCTCTCGAATCATAAGTGTTCATGACATCAATCTTGCAACATTAGAACTTATAATTAAAGAACAAATTTTAGGTTCACACAACAACGTAACTCTATTATGTTTTGGGTAATTTTACGGTATTAGAAAAAAAATTAGTATTCGAAATACCAAAAGTTATTGTTTTTTGAAATTAAGTTGCACTTTTTAAGGTACAATTATAATTATTTGAGATAACTTCACAATCAATCATGAAATATTTTGATTGATCATGAATTAGATATAACTCCTCCTTCAAAATGTGTGACTTAATCTCAAAAGAGTAACCATGTACAACTCAAATAAAATTAAAAAAGATAAACCCAAATACATATAATTCCTTGAAATGAATGGATGTCATTAACTTCTTCAGCAGAATCCACTCGTTCAACACTCGTCTAAGAAATAATATGCATTTGGGTTGCACTTTTTGAGTTATCTTAAAAATAATAACTTTACCTTTAAAAATTATAATTTCCATTATTTTTTGGGTTATAACTTTTACTTCAAAAAAAATATAATTTAGTCTCAAAATAATATAAATTAGTCTTTCTTTTATGTATTTGGCAAATTGGAGGTGCATACAATTCAAGTATAATGACTTTCTGAAAACAATGAAGTATAATGATGTGAACATGTTGGAGAGTAATAATCTACACGGCAGTCAGTGCCGTACAGGGGAAGGGGGATGATGAAATTGATGTCCAGATGAAATTGATGTCCAGATGAAATGCTTGGTGGTAATAATTACTAGCCTAATTATTATTTTCACCTAATTTCTTTTTTTTTTATTTTGATAAAATGTAGATAAAAAATTTATCCACTCAATGCATCCATGTTTTGGGCTTTAATTTATTTTTTTTTCTCTATTTTCATTAATAATAGATCATCCATTATAATTCGTGGATTATAATTAGTTTAGTAAAAAAAAATGCAAAATCAGTATAAAAAATCACCTCTATTTTCAAGTTATTATAAACATTTTCTGAAACATTTTATTTTGAGATCATGTCATTTTAAAATTTCAAATTTCAACAAAGTTTTCTACCAAAAATGAATTTTGACAATATATAGTGAATATAGAGAGAGAAGTCTTCATATAAAAAAATCTATATGTTATGATTTCACTAAATTTTGGCCACAAAAAAAAAATATCACTAAAATCTTGCATGTATATGAAATTAAAAAAAAATGAAGAATATAATACACATTTATTCGGTGGGTACTCATTGGAAACCCACCGGTGGCCCCATTTTTAATGGGTAGCAATTATACACTATATAGTATGTACTAAGTTTAGAATAATAGGTTGATTTCGAGCTTAAATGAACCAAACTCGAATTCTAACCTAAAATTAACGCGAATTACGTAACCGAATTCAACCCTAATTATAACTCAAAAATTTCTTGAATTACGTAACCCAAAATAAACCCAAACCCACCCAAATTAAAGTTAGACAATACTCGAGTTGAAATTGGGTTAAGATTGAAAATTATATACTTAGTGTCTAGTTAGGATAAACCTTTCAACCCGTCCAAGTTACATCCCTCCAGTACAACCCAACCCTAGTCAAATTTGTTGTCCAGTAGACCCGACCCATTCCTTGGCCCTGCTGCAACATTTAAGCTTTTTTTGAATATGGAAATAGTTGTCTTGTGCCTCGACTTTGTTATCAATAAAATGCACATTACAAGTAGCACTTTTTTCTAGGATAGGCACGCTTCACTTTTTAATATCTCAACATACATCCCAATACACTTAAATCAATCATACTCTAAAATCTCGTGTAATGAATTACAAATTTATAATTTGTAAATAAAAGTTGAGATAACATCGTCCGTAGAATGATATTTCATTTTTTTTCGGAAATGATCTCAGCTGTCTTTTATTTTTGAAACTCAAAAATAATTTTATTTTTGAAACTCAAAAATAATTTTATTTTATTATTCACGCATTACGAGAACAAATGCGGAGAGAGAAAGAAGCAAGATGTTTGAAGTGTGAAATCGAAGGTAATTTAAGGAAGACTACGATGATTGCTGGTTTTTCCATTTGAAATAATACTCAGTTCGAGTATGGTATGAAAGCAACTGGGTACAAAGACTGCACATATTGTCTTTGGATACAAATGTGGGAGTTACTAGTCTCTTCCTCACAGGGCCGGCCCAATAATATGAAAAAAAAGTATGGACTTCATGCCATAAGTTTTTAAGATGCCTCATAATTTTAAGTACATTACTAATTCACAACAAAAATTAAATTTATTAAATTTTAAGCCTTACAAAAAGTTTTAAAAAATTAAATCTAATAAAATATTTTATTACAATAATTTGGGTCCATGATCAAATCCATAACATTAAAAACTTAGAAATTAAAAAATAAAAAAATACTCAAAAATTAACTCATATTTACACCCGCCAACTCTCTCTCTCTCTCTCCGGAATGCTTTCTCTTCATATAGCCATCTCCCAGGGGTGACCTTTCTTCCACTTTTTGGTGGAGTGGAAAATTTTTCTTTCACTTTTTGGCCCTGTTTATACCAAGTGTATATTGCACCATGTCTCACTTTTTCATTGGTTGAAAAACTCCTAAAATTAATCACAACTCGTGACTTGCCTATTTGGATAAAATTAGTTGAACAGTCTTTTAATTATATTATGGATCCCGTGACTAAGTCTCAATTGTTGAAATTTTAATTGCGTATTTTTTATTTGTCTTGTAATGCGTGAAAACATCAATTGTCTCATAATTCAACCAAAATTAACTGACCTACTTAATTTCGCGAATCGAATCAAACGGCAATATCTGTTTCATCATCCAAGTTATGTAAAATACAAGTTTTTAATTTGTACTTAATTATCGTATTACCTTTTTTATGAAATCTTTTAATTTTTTGGGTTTTACATATTCGGGCGGGCTTTGGGTAAAAGTGGGCTACCCCCAACCCAGCGNCAACCAAAATTAACTGACCTACTTAATTTTGTGAATCGAATCAAACGGCAATATCTATTTCATCATCCAAGTTATGTAAAATACAAATTTTTTAATTTGTACTTAATTATCGTATTACCTTTTTTATGAAATCTTTTAATTTTTTGGGTTTTACATATTCGGGCGGGCTTTGGGTAAAAGTGGGCTACCCCCAACCCAGCGTGTCACTCATTAGACGGATTTGTTGGACAGACCTCTTTTTATATAGGGTTAATTTCAAATTCCACCATGAAAAATCATTTGAATCTTAATTTNGTTTGTTGGGCGGACCTCTTTTTATATAGGGTTAATTTCAAATTCCACCATGAAAAATCATTTGAATCTTAATTTACACCCTTAAATATAGTAATTTGTATCAATACATATCTCCAACTAATAGCCGTCAGTTCACCGTGTAAAACTAAGTGAATAAATTACACATAAATTCCTTAATACTTGTCACTTAATCACCTAAATTCCTCATATTTTAAAACTAGTCATAACTCATACCTAAAGACACGATAAAAAAAAAATTAGCTTTTAAAAAATCGATTCCACTATATTAATTTTTTTCAAAATATATTAATTACAAATTAATCAAATATTAAATGATTAAATAAATGATATAATGTTTTTAGGAATAAAATATATAAATGATTAAACATGTGATAGAAATGAGTGATGTGATTTGACATTTGAGTCTGACAATGAGATGATGGGTGAGGTAAGTGATTGATGATGATTTTGAAGAGAAAAATATAACTGGGATAAAANAATTTTAAAGAGAAAAATATAACTGGGATAAAATTCAAACACATTCCTGTTTTATTATATAGATATTATACTTATATTCCTTGAGAAACCAAATATGACTAAAAATATTTCCCCAATTAGGCGTTCAAATGAATTTGTTTAAATGANGATTTTGAAGAGAAAAATATAACTGGGATAAAATTCAAACACATTCCTGTTTTATTATATAAATATTATACTTATATTCCTTGAGAAATCAAATATGACTAAAAATATTTCCCCAATTAGGCGTTCAAATGAATTTGTTTAAATGATGTATTACATGAGACATAAAGAACATTGTATAAATATCTGCATTATATTACGTATTCAAATAGTAAACTTAATTTTGAACTTTAGAGTATAACGAGCTCACAAAATAAATGATAGTATGAAATTATAATTTTTTATTAATATGAAATCACATTTTTTAACGGTTATATTAACAGATATCAACGATAAATGATTATGTGTTACACATGTACAAATGTGAAGAAGTGTAAGAGTAATATTCTAAATGTGAGAGGTCAAAATAATTAAGTGATAAGTATAAGGGGATTTAAGTGTAATTTATCTATTTACATTTAAATCGCAAACGACTTATAGTTTCAGGTGTGCATTAANTAATTTTTTATTAATATGAAATCACATTTTTTAACGGTTATATTAACAGATATCAACGATAAAGGGTTATGTGTTTCACATGTACAAATGTGAAGAAATGTAAGAGTAATATTCTAAATGTGAGAGGTCAAAATAATTAAGTGATAAGTATAAGGGGATTTAAGTATAATTTATCTATTTACATTTAAATCGCAAACGACTTATAGTTTCAGGTGTGCATTAATATAAATTTATATATTTGAAGGTACAAATTTAGATTTTTGAGTGTACAAATTGAGATTCGAACAATATATTGGGGTGCAATTTGAGATTAACCATTTTATATATATACAATTTTATTTTAAAAAAATTATAATTTAATATTTTGATAAATTATATTTTTGAATTATAAGTAGGGCGACAAAAAATAAATAATAAATAATTTTATTTTTAAATAGTCAAAATAGGCTTCTCAATTATTGAAATTTTCGCATTATCTTTTTAACTATTAAAATTTTTACATTGTCCCTTAACTAATTTGATTATTGCACATTGTCCAATCACAAATAAATGTTATTTTTTTGATGAAAGGTGCTGACGTGTTAAGGTAAAGTGAAAAAAATTATATAATTTGAGGGATAAAATGAAATAAATTTTCATTACATATGTAATGAACTTTAACAATTAGAGCAATCCAAAACTAATCACATAATTGAGAGTATTACCAATGGGTATTTGATTCAATGGTATTCCTTGTCTTGTGAAAACTTTGTCTTCTTGAGGTCAAGAGTTCAGGTCTCACTTCCCTCTCAAAAAAAAAAAAAAAAAAAATNTTGACGTGTTAAGGCAAAGTGAAAAAAATTATATAATTTGAGGGATAAAATGAAATAAATTTTCATTACATATGTAATGAACTTTAATAATTAGAGCAATCCAAAACTAATCACATAATTGAGAGTATTACCAATGGGTCTTTGATTCAATGGTATTCCTTGTCTTGTGAAAACTTTGTCTTCTTGAGGTCAAGGGTTCAGGTCTCACTTCTCTCTCAAAAAAAAAAAAAATAAAACATAACTGAGGGTATAATATGAAAAGTATGGAAGCATCAAGGGTTTAAGGTGTAATTTTCCCTTACAGGCAAGGCTGTTCAATTGGTTTCCAAATCCGAGTTAGCCGTTGGCTCCCTCCCAAACCTCTCTTTTCCTCTTTTGGTTTCCTAAGTCGGTTGTTCACAAACTATAAATGTAAGCCAAAGCCTCTCTTCTCCATTACTCTCAACGGCTCTCTCTATGTATCTTAAAGATTCGAAAGAAACGACGATGGTCTCTTCGTAAGTACTAAATTCCANTACTCTCAACGGCTCTCTCTCTGTATCTTAAAGATTCGAAAGAAACGACGATGGTCTCTTCGTAAGTACTAAATTCCACCACCAGATCAATTCCTCACTTCCGTTTGTTTGATTTCTCTCTCCTCTCTTCGAAAATATTCAGCACTGTAAATCAATGGATTCGTTGATCGAACTCTGCGATCTGATTGCACAAAATCATTCACAGTTTGCTGATAAATTGGCTTGGATTTGTGGACATTAATTTGATACGGGTGAGATTGTGATGTTGGCGATTAACAGTGTCAGTGGAGATTTGGGGGCTTTCAAGGGTTTTCTTGAATGCTCCGTCGCAGAAATTTCCTCCAATTCTTCCTTCCGATGCAAACAAATTAATGTCCACTCTTCTAAATCGATTTGAGATTTCAGTTCCTATTTCAACCTTTCTCTGTGGATTAACAATGTCAGTGGAGATTTAGGGCTTTCAAGGGTTTTCTTGAATGCTTTGTCGCAGAAGCTGTGCTGCTGCTGCTCAAGGAGAGAAGTCTGTGGGTTTGTAAAGAACTTTCAGATGTACTTGGTAATAATAAATTGGATAGCTGTACGTTTTTTTCACAGCATCAATGCAATCGTCCAATTTGTAGCTGCTTTATAATATGTGATTTTGTTTTTCTGATTGTAGTTAATTGTGTTTATGGCTTCGCAGTCGCACTGTTACCATATATCCATCTCCCAGGGTTGATGTGGACCAATGAGATTTGGAAGGCTCTGAAGGGGTAGACAATCTTTTTCAACATTAAAGTTTTTCTTTCCTGTTATTTTCTTTATTATTACGAGACATGGATTGTTTTCAATGCTTTCCTATGCCAGTTATCCTCAAGGCTGTATTTACTATTATGCCTACACTTTTTATCAAATGCATGGTGTTTAACCTTCTGTTGGATGAATGCTTAAGCCCCATTCATGTGGTTCTGATTCATTTGTTTGGTGGTTTGCTTCCTCTAATATTGGTAATTTTGGTAAGTGCATGTTGGAGTGGGATCCGAAGGTCATCCCATGAGGGATGAGGCACAAAAGCTGATTTTTGATGGACTACAAAGTAGATTACTATCTATATTCTAGGACATTCTATCCTCTAGCTATCCAAACACATGGTAGGTTCTATGTTATGATACAAAAGTTCAGTGGTTGGTCTTGTCTGCTTCATGCTTTCACTCGTAGGAGTATGTAGGTTTGTTATGTATGTGGGTGTGGGGAATGTTCTTTTTGCTATTATTGTGATTGTTGTTTTTTTTTTTAATATATATACATGGATTTGTTTTTATTGCTTTCATATGCCAATTATCTAAGTGAAAAGTTGTCTCAAGGTTGTTTTCACTGTTATGCCATCACTTTTACCAATTGCATGGTGTTTCCTCTTCAATTGGGTTGCTGTGAAGGCTTTAGTCCCCATTCATGTGGTTCTAAGTCATTTATTAGGTTGTTTGCTTCCTGCTAATATTGGTAATTTTGGTAAGTACATGATGGTCTGGGATCCAAAGGTCATGCCATGAGGGATGAGGCATAGAAGCTGATTTATGACGGACTACAAAGTAGATTATTATCTATATTCCAGGACCTTCTATCCTCATAGCTATCCGAACGCATGGTAAGTGGTAGGTTGTGATACAAAGTTCAGTGGTTGGGCTTGTCTGCTTCATGCTTTCACTTGTAGGAGTAGTGCAGGTTTGTTATGTGGATGTGGGGAATGTCCTGACATTTGAAATTGTTGTCCACTCCATGATTCTCTTTTGGCTCACTTTGGAAAGCATTAAGAAGGATAGTTTGTCAAAGAAGTTTGTTGACCAATATGGATTATGACGAGGCTAGAAATCTGCATTTGGTTAGTTCATGGAATGGTGAATGAGCTCTTCATTTAGCTTGAGTGAGTCTATGACGCTTGTACTAGACATGGTTGAGCAGTCTATGACTCTCGACAATTGTTGGAGATCCAGTCAAATGATCTCTACTGTGAGTGCAAGACGTCACTGTGATTTTGACCTTTTTACTTCTTATCTTTGATTTTTACCCTTATTTCAGTGGCGGTTCAAGTCATGGTTTCTTTTACTGGCAGACGAGTCGTCAATGGTTAGACAAGCATCCATAGCTTCTCTGATGGACATCACTTCTTCGCTTTCTCCCCATTACATGGTAAAGCTTGCTGAAATTGCCACTTCTGAGGTCATCTCACCGAAGGTACAATCTTTAATCTCGATCAGAAAGTCATGCTTTGGGGACCTGTTAATTGTTTCGATTTTGTTATATATGCTTGTTTTTAATTCACTAGAACTCTCGAACTGTCGTTTCTTCGATAAATCAATTGAAAAGGTAAACCGATTTAGCATTCTTTTGTTGATCGAATATGCTGTGAAAGCTAAAATAAGATTGATTGTCTTCAATTGGTGGACATCCAGCCAAATGATTTCTACTGTGAGTGCCGGACCTGACAGCCATTTCGTCAACTTCTTCCGTTGGTTGCATTAACAATGACAACAAAGATCGTGCAGCCTTTTCACTGGGCCTGAACTATGACATTTTTGTTCATTATTTCATTACGATGAAATTGTGCATATTCTAATCTCGTTGCTCCTCCTAAGCACAAATTGTTATCTCATGACCTCTTAGGTTGTCATAGCTTATTGTTTTGCTATGTTCTCTCCCTCTATAATAGTACAAATTTTATTCTGTCTATCTAGTGAGAGCTTTGTTTTATTCAATATTTTTGGATTGGTTCTGTGGAATCCTTAAAACTTAGCTTAATTCAAAATGTGTCTTTTGCCACTANTCAAATGATTTCTACTGTGAGTGCCGGACCTGACAGCCATTTCGTCAACTTCTTCCGTTGGTTTGCATTAACAATGACAACAAAGATCGTGCAGCCTTTTCACTGGGCCTGAACTATGAAATTTTTGTTCATGATTTCATTACGATGAAATTGTGCATATTCTAATCTCGTTGCTCCTCCTAAGAACAAATTGTTATCTCATGACCTCTTAGGTTGTCATAGCTTATTGTTTTGCTATGTTCTCTCCCTCTATAATAGTAACAAATTTTATTCTGTCTATCTAGTGAGAGCTTTGTTTTATTCAATATTTTTGGGTTGGTTCTGTGGAATCCTTAAAACTTAGCTTAATTCAAAATGTGTCTTTTGCCACTAATTGTTTTGACATTTTCTATTTTTATTTTGTTGGAACTTGGAAGCACAATTTCTTGCAATTCAGACTTATTCACCGGGATGAATCTTTTACCTACATAATATTGGAATTTCTTCACTGGGTTAATCAAACAATGCCGTGTTTTCCCCTCAACTCTCTGTAAGTTGTCCTAATGGTACACTACTCTTGTGGGATCTATTAAAGTCTTGATGTGTTGGTCTATGGCGTCATCATCACCTTATGACAGGAATTTTTAGATTTGTCATCTCCTTTAGATGGTTTATGGTTATATTAATTTGTCGGATACACTGCTGTGTGGGATCTGTTAAAAATCTTGATCTGTTATCATAATCAAATTCCGAGAGGGATTTTAGCTTTGTCATCTCCTTTAGATGGTTATATTAATTTGTCGGATGACCGATGGAACTAACTATTCGTACGTTCACTTATTTGCCACATCAATACTGGCCCCCACTCCCTCTCCCTCTCCCACACATATATCTTTCACATAATTTAAAGTTATGTTGTGTTTTCTGTCTACCCAGTGCTTGGTTTTTTATTTCTGCATCAATGTGTTTATCTGCACCTTTGCATGTGACAGACTTATAATGAAGTTCAGTATTTTTTTCTGACAGTTGGTGTCATGTACCCTGAGGGTTTATTTGTTTTCCTTCTAATTGTGAGTAGTTCCTGACTAGCATTATTTTTGTTTTGTATCATTTAGTGGTCAAGCTTATCTCACCTCCAACCCCACCCCATCACCATAGATATGGGTTCGGGGAAAATTTGGTGTCTGATACTAGCCTTAATACTTCACAATTCTTGTATAATTTAATATTGTTTTCATTGAGTTTTCTGTGTCATGAAATATGTTGGCCTTTGACACCAGAAATGCACAGGTTGAAAGAAGTGACTTTTGGGACACTGTGTTTTCAGCATCTGTTGACAAGGTTTGTTCTCTTTCATTGTCTGACTTCCGCATTATTTCCCAGTGAGGTTGTTGGAAGCTTGGCACAGTAAAATGCCATATTCCATTGGTTGAAGCTGTGATGCTGTTGTTTGAAGAGAGAGTTCTGGGGGTTCGTAAAGCTCTTTCGGAGGTACCGCTGTAGGTTTTGTCACAACATCAGTTCAAGACGACCAATTTTTAGCTACTTTATAATTCGTGATTGTGTTTATTCTGGTTGTAGTTTATTATGGTTATGGCTTTGCATTGTTACCTGATTGGTCCTTCACTCCTTCTGGAGGGTTGTTTGTAGAGTATCTTGTATGCCGTTGTGCAATAAAAGATTGAGAGAGGGATGATCTTGAGGGATTTAAGGAATTCTTTACGTCAAGCGGAACTTATTATCCTTACAATACAAGAGACTGGATGTTTACATATGAGTGCTTTTAGTCCAAATGATGGCCACATATTCCTCCCACCCTGTCAAGTCAAACACAACCCCAGTCCTCAGAGAAAAATAAAAGAAATACTGCAAGAGGATATGTGGCACTGACTTTCTATTCTATTGGATCAATATGGGGTGGTCCTTCATTATTGATTTGTATCTCCAATTATGCTCTAGGATCCCTCCACTGTCAAAGTGGGTTGTTTCCGGTCAATTTCAGGTAGTAATGGATACCACCGGTGAATTTCTATGGGTTTGTCAGTTGGACCCAATTAATTTTAAAATGGATGTTCATACTTGACCAAAATTAACAAAAATCGAAATTAACAGGATCTAATTTGTTCAATTATTTTTTGTTGTCATGTGTCATATTTTTCTGCTTAGTGTCATAATTATTGCATATATGTGGTCATTTGTATGTAGTGTAGTTAGCTTAGTCCTTAGTGTGCTCAGGTGAAGGCTGACACAGTCTGTGAGGCAGAGTTACGGGCCGTTTGTGAAAAGGTTTTTTTTTGATACCTATCATCATTCCTGAATTGGGTTTACTTGAATGTTGATCCTATATTTATCACATATTTTTATTTTGCTCGGATACTTCTTTTCTTGTTTATGATGGGCGTACCTTATCATGATTAAAATCATATTTGTGGTCTTTGCAGCATATTGCGTGGCCATTTTTGTTGAAGATGATCATACCATAATAGCCACANATTTTTATTTTGCTCGGATACTTCTTTTCTTGTTTATGATGGGCGTACCTTATCATGATTAAAATCATATTTGTGGTATTTGCAGCATATTGCGTGGCCATTTTTGTTGAAGATGATCATACCATAATAGCCACAGGATTACATTGGTGCGGGTGCCACGTTTAGTTTGACAGTACAACTTTTGACACTTTCTTCTAACATATCTTTGGAGCTTTTGGGGGCCTGCGTAAATATTTTCTTCGGTTTTGATGAGGGGTTGAAATTTCGTGAATGTTAGAATATTGCTGGCATTTCGTTTTAGTGGAGGTAGTGAGTCCTACATTGCAACAATTTTGACATTTGACTATGAGTTAGCCAGCTTTACTGGTTTGCTAATGCATCTTAGAATTATGCAGACATAGATCTTCTCATAGGGACACAATGCTTTCTGAATGTAAAGCTCGGATTGATATTCCATATCCTCTAGTAAAATTAGTGATTGGCGTGCACTTAGGTATTATACGTTCATAGTTCATACACTTATTTCAACAAGCGAATGACAACTATCTGTGTGGTGCACACCTATTCAGGAACTCTATGTCTGCCTGCCAGTGCTTCTACATAGAATATAGACATATCCTCAAATCCAATTGTATGTGCCCTGACTCTTGCCTGTTATTCACATTCATATTCCATATATGCAGCTAGTCCCAGGTAAGTTTGATAGAATAAAATTTAGTCATGGAAACAATGCAACGAACGCTTCCTTCATCTATAGCTATACTATTAATAAAAGTATGGATGCATGAAAAACTTTTGATCACCTAAATGTCCTTATCAAAATACTTAATAAAAAAATAGTCTCCCATAATTATTAAAATCATTCAAAACACTGCCTAGTTTTTAATAGCTCAAAACAATAATTCTCTCCACATATTCCTTAATTATATAACTTCCCCTACTACTAAAAAGTTAGCAACAAATTTCCCCTTTTTAACAGGCATGATAATGTTTGATCATATCAATAATAACAATTTTATAAATACCAAAAATATCATTAAAGACATTGAATAGATTAGTATACCATAAAATACTGACTAAATGACATAGCTCTTAAGAAAAACAAAATGTTCAAATTCGTAGGCCAGTGCATGTCCGGCAAATGTGGATTTCATTTAAATTTTCATATTCATTTGTTATTTATTTGCCTAAAGATATTATGTTTGCCTAAGATACCATATGAATATTTATTTGCGTTTACATTTTTTTATTTCATTCAAATGGAAACCATGCCCAATCCAGCAGACATTCACCACCAAAATGTGCAAATCACTAACACTCACTTCACTTCACTATTACTAGCACACAGTCAGATGACTACCAATCCATTTTTATCAATGTTTTCTCTTTTATTTCCCTCTCATTCAGGTGATATTAATGTATTTATTTTTCTCTCACTATTTATATATTTTTCTGTTGCAGAAGATGTCGATTACTAACTGCTGTATTTTACTGCCTTGTGTGTCACGTACCCAGAGTTCCTCTACTACTTGCTCAGTTTGGGTGTTTTCTCTGGTTAGCAAACTTTATCGTGCCGTTGATGAAGGGGTTATTATGGTAACATTAACATACATCTGGTCATGTGGCATATTAGGAATTTCTTGTTCTATCCGAATCTTATTTGTGATTGTTGATTGGATCTGACCATTTCTGCTATTATTTGAGGTTTTAGAAGTTAAATTTCAGTAGGTTAATCTGGACCAGATTTAATCATACATTAAATCTTGTTTGATATATTTTTTCTTTTTCCCTGTTTTTGTGGCATCTTAAAGCTTCAGATGAGTTTTTTCTTCTTCTTTGCTTTGCGTTTATGTAGTTTATGAGTTCTATAATCTGCCCTTTTAAGGTCATTTTGAACATTTTTAAGGAGAGTGAACTTGATGCCAGGTTACATGGGCCCATCAATGGAGGTCTCAAGTCTGAGAGGTTATTCTTAGCAATCATTTTTTTGTCTGTTGATTTAAAGAGTTTAATGTACTTGTCACTTGTGGACTTCTGTAAATATGAGGATTTTGAGACCAAATATGCAATACTCATAGCACAGTGAAGTAACTGTATGTTGATAGTTGTCTGAATATTCTATTGCATACTCTTACCAAACTGTGATCTACTTTGTGCCGTATGAAACTACAGCATATGCCTATTATCAAGATGACATTCTGCTTTGCTAGGTTTTTTTTATTACTGATTAACTAATCTTTGACTGTAAGCAAGATGCCTATTATCAAGATGACATGTAAGCAATATGGCATTTTCAAACCTGTAGTAATTAACATCTGACCCCCTTTTTACTTTTTGTTGTGAATATAATTTTATATATTATTTAGTTTATGAAATTTGCTTACGAGGTGAATTTAAACAACAATGCTCCTTCTCCTAGGCATATGCTGAATTTAAACAACAATGCTTTCCATAAGTTGTCATTTGACTGTTAATTGGAGATGAGTTGTTATTCTCATGGATTCCATGTTTCTTTTAATGTTTTTTTATGACATCCATGAGTTGTTATCAAATCTGTGATATGTATGCTACATTTTAATAAAAAGAGCCCTTCTTTTGTACCACGTCAATGTTCGTACTAATAGCCTCTTTTTGCATGACATGTTTGTTGCTGGTAAAACTTATTTGATCTTGTTTCAGCCACCTGCATTTCCTAGTGAAACACCTGGATCAATAAAAGAGTTTGTAAAGGAAAAATACCGCCTTCCAAGATTGGACCTTGATGAATTTTCCCCAGAAAAAGCTGGTAGGCAGTGGAAATTCAACTGGTTTGATAGAGCAGAAGTTGCTTGGAGCCATCATTGCTCTGCTCTGTTGTCGTTCCCGCATGGGAATTATCTTTTAGACGTACAAAGAGGGAGCTTGAAAAATGGGAACCTAGTTCGGTGTAGGTTTGAAATTTTGCTTATACATTGCGCTTGTTCTTGAACAAAGATGTTCAGAGTAGCTTAACATAGAAAACAAGTTCACAAGAATTGCTTGAGCAAAAACGATATAGTTTTTTTTTTTTTTGGGGAAAAAGTTCTTCTGGGTTTCTGTTATAGTATCACTTATTACTAACCCAGTCGTTGACCCCTAATTTATTCCTTTGTCATGGAGTTGACTTATTATAGTGTCCTAGGTGGGATGTATCAGAACTTACTACAGGAGCCGAGGATTCTAGTGCTTTGCCACGCATTTCTGGACCTTGCAACGGATTTTGTAAAGGGAAGCATCAACAACCATCCTTTTCATCCCCGTGGTTTGGATGATTCTGAGTCTTTTGGGATGATAGTTCCAGATGATGCTTCTAATGGTGAATGGGTATGGGAAGTGCTTAATGGTGGTCCTGCCCTGGCCCTTCCTCCAAGCTTTAAAGAAGGTCTGGATTTTGGGGATCTTAAGGTAAATTTACTTGATTTGTCTTTATGTAGTTGAAAAGCTCTCAACAAAACACGAAACCTTTTTTTTTGGTTAATTCTATATATTTTCTCGACTTGTTTTGTGTATGTCACTTTTAGAAGGCACATCATTTCTCTTGGAATATTTATGAAGGTCAAAGTGCAACCGAGAACACATCAGAAGTGAGCTGGTCAGTTGTTGCTTTGCAGTGATTATTTACAAGTCTGCGTTCTCATATTTACATTTTTAACCTAGACATTAGATCGTGGTAGTTGCATGGAGCATGTGGTTGTGCATGCATGTGCTTGTGGTTGTGTAACTTTTTTTTGTAGGAAATCTAACAGTTGCCTCACATCTCCTATGCTGTTTTTCCCGTGTTTGCATTCTGCAGAATGAGTTTTCCGTGAAGTTTGATGACTTATTTAAGAAAAGCTTGGGAAGAGGATGTCACTGAATTTCCTGTGTTTTAAAGTTATGATATCATGGGCAAAGAGCTCTAAATTTGAGCTGAACTGGCATCACTTTGGTCTGCTTTAGCTCATGAAATCAGGTAAGACACATGGTATAGCTGCAGGAAAATTTGTCTATTGGTTGTCATAGACTTGCTCAATTCAGCAATTTTCATCTTGCATTTGCATCAAGTTTGTTTTTCAGTAGAATGGTGTTATGCTTTCGTTGATAGATTGAAAAGGCAAATCAATCAACATGAAATTGTTTGTTTTGGTTCTATCAACCAAGGAGAAAATATAGAATGAGCTTGAGGTAATAATTCCATATTGATCCGAATCAACTCATATGCTCCCATTTTTAATAAGATTCAGGCTAGGAGCATACAAGTATTGTAATGTGCTTCTCTGTGGCTATCTGGTAACCATGTATATAGGGGTATAATCGGTAATTTGACAACAAAAACAATAGGGAGTTTAGGATAAGAAGAGAGCTAAGCTCCTTAAAGAGGATGGGACTTAAGAGCTATCACTTTAAGAATAGTGCCATTTTGAGTCTAGGGTAAGAGCCGCTTCTTTCTACAATTCGAAGTGCTTTTCTTGCGTATTCTTGTTAAACTAGCGTTTATATATAAATGTAGGAAGTTTTGAGAATTCAAGAGAAGGTCACGGCGAGACGAGCCGTTTATCATTACGATAACACGATAACGGAATTGTAATAATTCTTATTCGAAAACGGGAAAAACAAATTCTAAGGAATAAAAAAAATTAAAAAATTTTATCGGGATAAGTATTGCAGTAAGTGGAAAGAAGTCTGAGATCTCCAATTTAAACGAGATATCAATCAAAATATACCTTGATGATCATAGAATCATAGCCTATCTTCTAAGGTTACTGTGTACATAAATAATTATTATGAAAATTCTTAAAGTTAATAGGACTATTGTTGTAGTTTTAGTTAAATTATTTGATTGGTTTGCTTTAATAGTGGAATAGAGTTTTTCTTACTTAGCAAAACATGTGGAAAAAATGTCAATGGGACTATTAAGAGCTTTGTGCACGGTTTAACATTGGTGCAAAGTTGAATAGTCACACATTGGCTTATATTCAAATCTGGGTCTTCTTTTCTGGCGGTACTTGCAGTTCTACACGCTTTATTATTTCTTAACACGATTTTTTATAGTTTGTTTGGTGATAGTTTAAGAAGAGATTTATGTGAAATTTTATTGATTGGAATTGTTAGTCATTCTTTTTGGGTTGGGAATTCTTTATATTTTCTGTACATGGCATATGTGAGTTGTGACATGTGGGTTTGAATGACTTTATGCTTGGACCGGAGTTTTGGAACTGATGTTAGGGGCAACAATTGATGATGCAGCAAACAGAACAATGAAGATTAGATCTACTTGGTGCTACAACAACCATACTTGATGTCACTGCCCAGAGTTTTTTTTATGGTTTTTTCTTTAAATTTTTNCTAGGGGCAACAATTGATGATGCAGCAAACAGAACAATGAAGATTAGATCTACTTGGTGCTACAAAAACCATACTTGATGTCACTGCCCAGAGTTTTTTTTATGGTTTTTTCTTTAAATTTTTGATAAGAAGTAACACTTTCATTTCATAGGAATTAATATAAGTATAAAAGTGGTGGATAAGGGCATGAACTCTATGTATTATGTTGTTTTTTTTTTTTTTGGGTTTTTTCCACTGTTCAATCTTCTCAACTTCCTCATCATATTCTATTCAACTCTATGTGGTTCAAACTACTAGTGCTATAAGTAAAATCTTTATTGAACTTCAAATGAATTCTTCAATTTAATGTAGTCTCGAGAAAGAAAAAAATGTTGCTTGGTTTTGAAAAATTCTATTAAGAGAGCTTTGCTTTATTCGAGATTGGGATTGGTGAAGAAGTAGTACCATCTCACATTATCCTTACCATGGAAAATCATGCTTTCTTTAGAAATGCCTTACACAAGCGGCCTTTAACCACCGAAACACATCCACTTTCAACCAATCAGCCCATAGCCGCCATCAGCCTCACACCCCAAGTCCTATAACTAGAGAATGTTGGGTTCCTCAGGAAATCTGTCGGAACCTGTTTGGACTACACAGTCAAAGATACTATTAGAATTTCCTAAACACTGATTGTATTCAATTGTACATTTTTGATGCTTTGTGGGCTGTGTTTATTTTTGGGTGTTTTGAAGATTTGTGTTCATGGGTGGCTTTGAACAGCAATTGAAAGAGTTGGGTTCAATGAGGTTGGTTAATTTAGCAATAATATTTCTTTTACTGCCACTTCTTTGCATGTCGATATATAAATTTTGGGAAAATTTATGGAATATGGAACTTTTGTTTGTGTTTCTATTTCAAATATGTGATGTCTCCCTATGCTTTCTTTTTTAATTTGCTCCAGATCTGAAAACTTTTTGCGATGTGGGTATTCTTCATTTCTTTCTCTAATTTGAATCTCTGTAAGTTTGAGTTAATTTCTGTTTTTATTTAGCTTTGTTTTCAGATGAATGTAATGACATATTTATGGGTTTTATTTAGTACTTTTTGAGAGGAATTTGTATGTATGTTTGTTTGATTGTGGATAAATGAGTTTGAGAATTTGTTGAATTTGAAGGTGAGTTCCATGACTTGATTTAATTAATGTATTTTTTTGTCTTATGAATGAATGATTATACATTAAAATATCTAGAAAAAATTTCGACGCCATCGGTGGACAGTTCTACGATGCTGCAGATTGGTTTGGGAAGGTAATTTCTCTTAAGTTCTATTGTTTATGTTTCAGGCATGTATTTTATAGTACAAGAATCTGCTGTAAGTACTTCTTTTCAATTTTAGCAGTTCTGGAAGCAATTTCTCTTAAGTTCTATTGTTTATGTTTCAGCTATGTATTTTATAGAACAAGAATCTGCTGTAAGTAGTTCTTTTCTAATTTAGCAGTTCATTTCCTGTACTATTTATCCAACCTTTGTCACCCTCTATCTGTAATTTGTTCAATGCATCAATATTTAGTTCGCTTCATCTTAAAGGAACATGTAAGGAAGTCAATGGGAGAATGTCAGGTGACATTAAAACTTCATCTCAGTGTTTTCTAATTGAGAGATGCACCCCTGATCATGAATACTTTTGTTTTGCTTTTTTTTTTTTTTTTTCCTTTTTGGAGCAGGAGCTGAAGCAGTTTCCTACTCTGCAAGNCTTCATCTCAGTGTTTTCTAATTGAGAGACGCACCCCTGATCATGAATACTTTTGTTTTGCTTTTTTTTTTTTTTTCCTTTTTGGAGCAGGAGCTGAAGCAGTTTCCTACTCTGCAAGTTGCAATAGCTGGAGCCTGCCAATGAAGCCTTAGAAAGGTTCCGTCATGGAAGTAAAAAGACTGTTCTGAGATTGGTGGACATGGAATCTTTGGATCGGACTTTGGATTTCTTCCGGAAACTTTCCCAGGAAGTGAAGAAAGGGAGAAACCCAGCTGCCTCACCCATTGACCGCTGTAGAGAGGGCCACTTTAGGAGGTAGGGTCAAATGTTTCATCTTATGGTGGTATGGTTTCTGAGACACTCAAGATCATAATTCCAAAGCAATGGTTGATTATCAAGTTAAGGACCCCAAACTGTCTCAATCGCTCTTCTGCACACAGATTGGAAAGAAAGAGGTGCTCTTTCTGGTTTTCCATATATGTGTGCACATGAATGACATAAAATAGACTATTATTTTGTGCTCTATATCAGTATAATGATATTATTCCGACTAGCCAACCTTTTATTTTCTCTCTTCCACTAACTCCATTTTACATTTTTTCTCTTGATAGATTTGCCTGGTTTGACGAAAGAGGCTGCTTGTATATCCTATATTTAGTTTATGATGTTTTTGGATCTTGTAAGTGAGCTGAACTCCATTTAATAAAAAAAGGTTTATTCTTTGCAGAGGGCCAGCTGGAAAGTATTGTTCAAGACATTGAAACCATTGTTCGATCTTATGTTGAGAAGGTACTATAATTCATCTCTTTTAAATACAATACACTCATTGTTAGAGCTTATCTCACTTTGACATTATGGCATCTTTCAAACTAGTATACCGTTGTGAGCCTTTCCACCCATTGCTCACTGGTTTTGAGTGGATGCCTTTGACACACTATCTTGGGAGAGTTAGGGAGGTTTTAGGAAAGACTCATTTCTCAACTTCATTGATTTGGTATTTGGTTCTCCCTTTGTTCATTCCATAAGTGCACCTTCTTATATCTTTGAGTGTGTCTTGTGGTTTTTATTTACGACTGTCGATGTTCAAGAGGCGGGTTGCATGTTATATCTTATCCCACATGAATATAATTGCATGAACCAAACTTGTATATGAACCTTGGGGGCTTCTTCACCCAGTGCTAATAAGATTTGAAATGGATGCTTTTAAGACCTACATTAACTTACCCAGAAAAATTCCTACATTGGAAATTTGTCACTCCAAGTGTGCTCCCTTTGGTTGAATGACTTGGTACTTCTTAAGATTTAACAAATGTCCATAATCTGATGCATTTTTGCCTTATTCCTCCTTATGCATTTTTTGTCTTTGTGGGATTTCCAGCATTCTAATAAACTATTGATCTTTAGATTTTCATGATGCTGTGGAAGTTATTGCAGAATTCTGGATACCTCCCAGGTCAGTTTAGGTTTCAAATTGCTGTGTTCCAACGAGGTTTTAAACATTTCACTTCCAATTTACAAGATAAATTTTCACTTTCACTCCAAGTGTGCTCCCTTTAGTTGAATGTCTTGGTACTTCTTAAGGTTTAACAAATATCCATAATCTGATTCATTTTTGCCTTATTCTTCCTTATGCCTTTTTTGTCTATGGGATTTCCAGCATTCCAAAATACTATTGATCTTTAGATTTTCATGATGTGGTGGAAGTTATTGCAGCTTATTACAACTAGTGGAGACGTTTTTTGTTGTTCCACAAATATGATACTCGCTTTTGTGCCATTAACTTCCTCTATTTCATCTTCTGTTTATCTATTTCATTTGTTGTCTACACGTACCATCCTTGTTGATGCATTGTCATTTTCTATAGAAATTTCTTCTGTTGTACAGTTTTTGGACCGTTGAAATTGATGAAACTATGTTTGCCGTAGCCTAACAGCATTACACTAACAATTTCCCCTGCCAATCAAGATATAGCACCATCTTTCTAGGAAAATGGGTCCATCAGGTATGTTCTGTTTGCCTCTTGTTTGCAGTCAATTTATGAATCTCTGCATAACTTCTTTATATTATGCAGTTTTCTCCTTATGACAACATTTGTGGCTTGCCCACGTGAATGGACATTTGGATGCATCTCAGCATTACACTAGCAATTTCACCTGCCAATCAAGATATGGCACCATCTTTCTAGGAAGTGGATCCATCAGGTATGTTCTGTTTGCCTCTTGTTTGCAGTCAATTTATGAATCTCTACTAACTTCTTTATATGATGCAGTTTTCTCCTTATGACAACATATGTGGCTTGCCCACATGAATGGACATTTGGATGCATCCTTTATCCTTATTTTTCTGTTGTCTCCTTTTATGTCAACAGTTAAGTTGATACAACATTAGACAATACACTTCTTGATCAAGAGTTTCCTCCTTTTGTCTTTCTGTTTCCTTTTATTTTCATATTTAGTAGTTTAGATAATTTACATTCTTTCTTCCCCATGGAATGTTTTTGTAGGAAGATCATATTGATTGCAACATCCTTGGGTGGGAATAGTGAACTGTTCACAAGCTGATATAAAAAAAAATATTGATATGATTGCTGCAATGTGGAAAGAATGCAAACACTTTACTATAAGTCCTGAATATATACTTCTTGATCAAGAGTTTCCTCTTTTTGTCTTTCTGTTTCCTTTTATTTTCATATTTAGTAGTTTAGATTATTTACTTTCTTCTTCTTCCCCATGGAATGTTTTTGTAGGAAGATCATATTGGTTGCAACATCCTTGGTGGGAATTGTGAACTGTTCACAAGCTGATATAAATAAAAATATTGATATGATTGCTGCAACGTGGAAAGAATGCAAATACTTCACTATAAGTCCTGAATATGGAACTTAGCTAGTGAAATGGGTTCAAAGTACCTTGCCAAACTTCTCTCGTAGGTATAATTTTGTGCATCTTATTTGTTCAAATTATTATGTTTTTATTGATCACAAAAAAGGTAAACTAGATGTGTGCTTTTAGTCTTTTACTATTTGCACTCGGTGTATGTAATTAAGGAGAGAATACCAGGTATTACGTCTTTGATTAACAAAAGCATTTATGAACTCAAAGCTGAGATGGACAACCTTGGTAGGCCTATTGCTGTTGATGCAGGGGTGAGTGGCTTTTATCTCTTACTATTGTTCCTGAATTGAGACCGTATGTGTCTTATCACTTGCTGAATCTCTGTTTTTTAGGCTCAAATTGTACACCGTTCTGGGGCTTTGTCATGCTTTTGATGGATATTTAAGGAGCATCTAGATGGAAAGTAACATGATAACTTCATGTAGTTCTTGCTTTGGTCTAAAAAAAAAAAATAAATCTGGTGTTCCATCTGAAATTATGGGACAGCTAAACTATCAATGAGCTGATCCCGTGCTACTGGACTTATTTAGAGAAGCTTACATTACTGTTCATCAAAGCATGCATAATCTGCTGAAATCTGATCCTAAAATTACCTTGATATGTAATATAGGGAGTTACCCGTTTAGGTTGTCCATTGTCTAGACATCCCACATAATTAAAAATTCTAGGGAATAAAGATAGCATTAGCATTAATTCTATTGAAAATCCATTGTCCAGAATGGGCCTTTTGAGAAACGAGAGCCATCACAACAGTTGATGGTACAGATCAATCTTTAGCTCCAGTAAATTACAATGACACTCTCTGACTTTTGGGTTGGAGATTTTAACTCTTAAGAGGATTTATTTATCCTTTAGAATTAAACTTATTGACCCTCCAAATTCTCAAAATTGAAAAGAGATCAAATAGAGAGAGAGAGAGGAAAGGGGGCAGTCTCTCCCCGGCCTCCCCCCCTTTTTTTCTTGGGAAGCCACCTCTTTCCTTGCAGACTTCTCCCCTGACAAGAATCCAACCAGCCCAAGACCCACAAAAAAAATAGCTGCAAACCCCCTATAGAACCAAAACTTTCTAGCTACTTCGTGTAAAATTTTCAAGGCTCTTCTTGATTGAGTTATCAGTTACATTGATCTTTGATTATGGTTAAGGACTTCAAATCCTTTTCCGTACATATCTGTTGGAACATTTTCTCTAGTTTTCCGTACAAGGAGGTGTTTGGTTTGTCCACCATGACCAAATTAATTAGTCTGTCCTAATCATTGATTTAATTCAGCAGCCTCCACTGCATCCAGTTCATTAATTTGTCTAAGTCATTGATGTAAATCATTGGTGTTTGGTTGAGTCAATACGGTTATTTACTTCTTTTGAGTTGTTTTCCCAACATACTGCCATCTATAGAGGCAAATTTATAGAGATGTGGTGTTTACCTTTGCTACACATCTTGGAATCAGTTGACTGTTAGTGGATTAGTGAATTAATGTCTTTATATTCATAAAACGACTATTTTTGCCCACGTGAGGGACGGTATTAAGCGAGCTTGTACCTCACATCGAACAATTAGGACCACCAAGGTTAGTTTATATACTTGAAGTCCACTCCAACCATTGCCAAGTGGTTTGGGCTGGATGCTCTAACACCATAGGTGTTGCTGATGTTGAGAAGTACCTCTATGTACTTGATATGCCTGGGCTATGGTTTAATAGGTGATAAGAATTTTGAAAATGCAATATCGAATTGGTAGTTGCCAGTTAATTGGATGAAAGCTCAGTTGATGTACTCTTAAGGCTTTAGCTCTAATATGAATAAAACTTTAGTTTAATTTTAGCTTCTGGCATACCATNACTGTTAGTGGATTAGTGAATTAATGTCTTTATATTCATAAAACGACTATTTTTGCCCACGTGAGGGACGGTATTAAGCGAGCTTGTATCTCACATCGAACAATTAGGACCACCAAGGTTAGTTTATATACTTGAAGTCCACTCCAACCATTGCCAAGTGGTTTGGGCTGGATGCTCTAACACCATAGGTGTTGCTGATGTTGAGAAGTACCTCTATGTACTTGATATGCCTGGGCTATGGTTTAATAGGTGATAAGAATTTTGAAAATGCAATATCGAATTGGTAGTTGCCAGTTAATTGGATGAAAGCTCAGTTGATGTACTCTTAAGGCTTTAGCTCTAATATGAATAAAACTTTAGTTTAATTTTAGCTTCTGGCATACCATCTAATCATCAACTTACTTATTTAAGACAAGATAGTAGAAAATTTGTTTGGGAAGATGATTTGAAATGAACGACTAATCAGTGGTGTCATTTCTCCATGTGTGCTTTTCATACTCTTTGAACTACAACAACAGTTGGACAACTGAAGCTAATGGTTTTTAACTGAATTGCAATTTTTAGCAATATCTGCATTTATGTCTGATTTTTTCTTTTTACCCCACAAGATCAATTTATTAAAAAATGAAATGCCTGTACTTTGTTTATCAGCAAGTTCTAGCTTCTTAGATGACAAATTTCTTTATGAGGAGTATAGTTTGTCTCGGAAGAAGTGGTCATTTCAATTGGATGCCATTCCTGCTGACTATTTGAAAATTTGGAATTGATGAGAAGCCAGAATTTGCCTTTGAATGCCCCTGGAGAACAACAGGTGTCTATTTGGAAAGTGATTTTTTTATCCTTCTTATTTTAAGATGTCATACTATTCTACTTCTTGAATGAGTTGTTATGTATTTTTGTAGGGCTATTATAAAACCATTCAGCATCTTAGGTGCTTTCTTTCTCATCAATTTTTTTTTAAGTTTGTGTCTGTGGCCTTATGTGGAATGTTGATGAAACATGTTTCACTATCATTATTTTATTTCTTGCTTCCCAATCAAACTTCCCCGTGGTTGATTTTTTCTGCTAACATAACTTGAACAAATAAAGCACTTATCTTCAGATTTCAATGCATATCTCGGGATTCATTTCATGTTGGGAGGTATGGAGTTTTCCAAAATAACAATTAAAGAATGTGTTTACCAAGACGGAGAGAAGATGTGTCAACAGATGGTGGACAATTTGAGCTAAAGGATGATGCTAGCAATTGCAGCAACAGTTTGTCCTTTGAAAATGATAAGCCAATGGTGGCCAATTCAGTCTTTCCAAGGAACCAAAGATAGAACTTCAGAAATGGAGACTCTAAAAGTATCTTGTTCTCTGGAAATGTAGAAGTGACATGAGCGGTATTGATGAAACGAAGTAAGACAATTTGAATTTATATTTTTAACCCTTCTTATTACTTAGTGTGGTCTACTCAAAATCTTTATCGCAATACTTTCATTACTTTTGTGAATTTCAAATATAAACAAGATAACCCAAATTTCTATTTCATGTCAAAAGGGTGTAAAGGTACATTCTTAACTTTTTATTTTTTGGCTTTTTTTTCTTAAATTGTTATTTAGCTTGCCTTTGGTATTTCTCAACAAGTTTTGAAGCCACATCAATCAAGGTTTTCATGGAAGGTATATACCATTTTTGCAGTTCCAAAATAGAAGATTCTGGACCTAAACAAGGAAGGATTGGAAGTAAAGTAGAAAAGAATAGTTCGGACCCATCTTGCCAGGTGATTCTTGAAAGCCATGTTCTGCAGCTTCTATGTGTGCAAGTGCTAAAGGAATGATCTGAACTGGGTATTGTAAAAAAGGTATGATAGTTCTTGACATTTGGTTTATAGAGGAATCCTATTGAAATATTAAATGAACTGGAAAACGAAATTAATTTTTGGCTTGTTTCAAAGCTTTTGGGCCCTACTGCATTGTCAGAAGTTGTGGAGGTGTCTTTTACAAGGCAAGACATAGTTAGTGTATCCTATATTCTTCTTTTATCAATGTGTGTTATATTTGTTATTGCATTTGGCTGCATAATAGTGTGCATATTTTTTTTTATCTCTATATTTTTGTGCATTTTTATATTGTTTTTATGTGTTTATTAGGGTTTATGTGTGAGTGTGTCTATTAGTGTATGTGTATTTTCTTATCAATGTTGTTGTTTGTGTTTTCTATTATCAATTTGTTTTTGTGTATTTGTTTATGAATGTTTTTATTGTAATGTTTGTGGTTCCGCTGGACGACACGGCATTATCGTTCAAATATAGGTCAGCTGTACTTGCGATGGTTACTAAGGATCCAATATGATCACTTAGGTATCGTGGAATCTTTGTTTTCTCAATGTGTTTTTNTTGTACTTGTGATGGTTACTAAGGATCCAATATGATCACTTAGGTATCGTGGAATCTTTGTTTTCTCAATGTGTTTTTGTGTTTTTGATTTGTGTAATGTGTTGGTGTGCGTTTATTACTGTGTATTTTTAATGTTGTTTATGTGTGTTCTTTGTGTTTNCTGTACTTGCGATGGTTACTAAGGATCCAATATGATCACTTAGGTATCGTGGAATCTTTGTTTTCTCAATGTGTTTTTGTGTTTTTGATTTATGTAATGTGTTGGTGTGCGTTTATTACTGTGTATTTTTAATGTTGTTTATGTGTGTTCTTTGTGTTTCAGTGTGCGA
Organism: Ilex paraguariensis; assembly: GCA_963454935.2. Taxonomy (NCBI): domain Eukaryota; kingdom Viridiplantae; phylum Streptophyta; class Magnoliopsida; order Aquifoliales; family Aquifoliaceae; genus Ilex; species Ilex paraguariensis. The sequence goes on from CAUOFW020004392.1 coordinate 43,300, forward strand.
TTTTTATGTGTCAGTGCATTCTTTTTATGTGTATGTGTGCCCTATCGCATTGTCAGAAGTTATGGAGGTGTCTTTTACATGGCAAGACATAGTTATTGTGTATCCTATATTCTTCTTTTATTAATGTGTGTTATATTTGTTATTGCATTTGACCGCGTATTAGTGTGTGTATTTTTCTTTTATCTCTATGTTTTTGTGCATTTTTATGATGTTTTTGTGTGTGTTTATTAGGGTCTGTGTGTGTGTGTCTATTAGTGTATGTGTATTTTCTTATCAATGTTGTTATGTGTGTTTTCTTTTATCAATTTATTTTTGTGTATTTGTTTATGTATGTTTTTATTGTAATGTTTGTGGCTCCGCTGGATGACACGACATTATCGTTCTGATATAGGCTAGTCATACTTGTGATGGTTCCCAAGGATCTAATATGATCACTTAGGTGTCGTAAATCTTTATTTTTCCAATATGTTTTTGATTTGTGTAATGTGTTAGTGTGCGTTTTGTAACTATCTGTATTTTTAATGTTGTTGATGTGTGTTCTTTGTGTTTTAGTGTGTTATTTTTATGTGTCAGTGCATTCTTTTTATGTGTATATGTGCCCTATCGCATTGTTAGAAGTTATAGAGGTATCTTTTACAGGGCAAGACATAGTTATTGTGTAGCCTATATTCTTCTTTTATCAATGTGTGTTGTATTTGTTATTGCATTTGATTGCGTAATAGTGTGCATATTTTTCTTTTATTTCTATGTTTTTGTGCATTTTTATGCTGTTTTTGTTTGTGTTTATTAGGGTCTGTGTGTTTGTATTTTCTTATCAATGTTGTTGTGTGTGTTTCTTTTATCAATTTGTTTTTGTGTATTTGTTTATGCATGTTTTTATTGTAATGTTTGTATCTCCGCTGGATGTCACGGCATTATCGTTCAAATATAGGCAGTCCGTACTTGTGATGGTTCCCAAGGATCCAATATGATCACTTAGGTATCGTGGAATCTTTATTTTCCCAATGTGTTTTTGATTTGTGTAATGTGTTAGTGTGCATTATTTATTAGTATTTACGATGTGTATTTTTAATGTTGTTTATGTGTGTTCATTGTGTTTTAGTCTGTGATTTTTATGTGTCAGTGCGTTCTTTTTATGTGTATATGTGTGTATTTTTATAGTGTGCGACTATTTTAATGTTTTAGATAATTTATTTATGGATTTAAGGATATAATCAATCTGCCCACAACCTGCCAAACTTTTGAATTTGCCACCTCTCGCTTTGTGTGCCTTGCATAGCGCATTGATAATGTAGACATGGTGAAGATGATAGAGCTACTAGAGTAGTTTGCGTCATAAGTTTACCCGCAAGTTTGTACAAGCACCTTCAGTGCCTTCCGAAAATTGGTTATTTCCGTTCATACATTTTATATGCAACTTCATTGGCTACAATCTCAGCTAATGTTTTGCTTTAATTTATCTCAATCTAGTCATCATGTTAAAAGTTTCTTGTCTGCATCGCGGTAAAATCATGTTTGCATAGGGTTGTAGGGAACGTTGTCCATCTTCATTAAATCACACTATTCATACGTGCCTATAATGGTGTGAGTCACATTGTTGCTTATTTACTATTGATGTCAAATTTTTTTGGTCATTGGTCATTTTTAATCTCTAGAAACAAAGGAGGCCACATAACAATGTGAACACTACTTATAATATTTTCTAGTTGTGATATGAGATATCCTTCTTAGTTATACTTTACCCTAAGGAATAGCTAGAGAGGCAAGAACTAGAAGCCAATCTGATTACAAATTAGCAGGTTTGGTAACTAATTGCCAGTTGTAATCAAGTTGGGTAATAACACAAATTAAAAAGTGAGTTAGATTTGGGTGTCCAACGGGTTGAACATAAGTAAGTACTCATCCTTAACCCTCACTTACTCCACCAATGCAAACACCACCACCGTCATCCTAATAAGACTTCTCCAGCACACTTCAACAAATCAATTGAAAATTCCATTCATATATTTCAACCAACTGAAGGTATATGCTCCAGTAGATCACTCTAAGTCAATGTCGGTTAGACATAGATAGATCACTCAAAGTCTATATTTATTAGTGCGTTTGTGTGTGTTTCATTGTGCATCGTGTATTTTTCTTTTATCAACGTGTTTTTTTTTTTTTGGGTATATTGTGTATTTTTCTTTTATCAACGTGTGTGTTTATACTTATGTGTTACTGTGTATCAATATGTGTATTTTTTTGTTATCAATATGTTTTTGTGTGTTTTTATATGTCTACTTTGTGTGTCCGTGTGTTTTTATTAGTGTATGTGTATTTTTCATCAATTTATTTTTATGTGTGTNCTTTTGTGTGTTTTTATATGTCTAGTTTGTGCGTCCGTGTGTTTTTATTAGTGTATGTGTATTTTTCATCAATTTATTTTTATGTGTGTACATTTTCTTTTATCAGCATATTTTTGTGCATGTGCCTTTAGGTGGATTGTGTGTGGGTGCGGTGTTGCTGGGGTTGTTTTTATTATAGTGTGTGTATTTTTTCATCTTCCAATTTGTGTTAATGTTTTTTTGTGTGTATAGTGTGTGTGGTGCTGCTGGTGAATTTTTTTATATTATCTTAGTGTCTATGTGTGTGCCTTTTGTGATTCAATGTGTGCGGTATTTTTATTATATATATGTGTATTTTTATTAGTGTGTGACTGTTGTAATGATTTTGACTCTTTATTTACGGGTTTATGAATTGATCCCCGCCTTTTATGACCAAATCCATTGCAACTATTTGTGAATTCTTGTCATATGCAAGGAAGTCTGCTTTATCAAACCTTTTAGTTTCGGAAGTTGATGCGCTAATGTCTTTGTTTAAGAACTCTTGTATGCAGTGGGTTGATATTTGGAAGCATGTATATGTTTACATGCTGGTCATTTGTTGGGCGGTTTCATTTGAAAATGACTTTCTTTTGTTTGGTCAAAGATTGATGGAAAGCTTACCAATATCAAGAAAGAGGTAGCCACTGAATACTAAGCACCGCAAGACGCTACCTGTGGTTAGTAAGGAGTGTTTATCTGTTGCTTCTCAATACGTACGAATATCTTCTTTCTCTACTCATATCGTTTCCTGTATATATCGAAAATAACTTGTAGCTTGTGCACAGGAGATAATTTCTTTTAAACAGCCTGATGTTTGACAGGGTTCCACAATTTTAATAATTTAAAACTCTCTTTGACTAGTTTTATCCCACTGATTCTACCTTGTATTTAGTGAAGTTTTATACTTCATGCCGATAATCATGTCGGTATGTACATATATCTAAAAAATATTTTGGATCTTTCTAACAATTCTGAATTTGATACATGGTCGATGTACTATCATCCATGATTCATGTCTGTCTCAATTTTCAGTTGGAAAATGGTGGAGATGACTTGTTTAAGAGCTTTGCAAGAATGTTGTCTTTCTAGTGACGGGTGAAGGTTTTGTAATGCTTAGCTATGTAATGTTTTTTGTCCCATTTTTGCTTTGTTCTGCTGGATTATATGTGGTCTTCTTGACTAATGTAACTTTTTCTTCCCAGAGTGCAAATGCTCCGCATGAAATAGCTAGCTAAACGTTCAAAATATCGGGTTTGAGTTTTAGTATATATTTCTTTTGTGTCCTGCCTTATTCCAGCTATTCTTCGTCATTGACTTATTCCACATGCTAAATTTACCTAATGAAAGACATCAATGTTTACTTTTTTTTTACATTAATTTCTTTGTGTCTAAAAGGTACTTTCTTGTTGGGTTTCAGGGTCATGCAAACAAGCATGGTGTTTGTGAAACATGCCATGGGAGTTTTTGGGATTTTTCAGGGCACTATGGAAACTTGACTTTTCTCAGTCAGTTTATAATGTTGGATAAGTTAAAGTGCATTAGCAAGGTAGTGGTTCTATCTTGTTCTAGATTTGTGGGTCACATTGCCTACTTCGAAACTGTTTTCCGATGTATCTTGTAGTAACACTTATTTAAGGAACTTCTCTTGAACCAAAAAAAAAATAGCAAAAGCATGTTTGGTTGATATTTTGCAAAGTGATATTTGTGTGTCTTTATGTGAATAATACATCTATGTAGATGCATATGGATACTCTTCTAAATGCTATTAAGGTTGGAGGAGGACTAGGAAAAATGAAAAAGCAGTAGTACAAAACAATCACGAAGAAGAAAAGTACTTAAAAAGTGGGAGCAAATTGTACTTGTTTTTTCTTTTTCAACTCGTTGCCCTGCAGTTACTATGATACAACTAGATGCCGGAAGCTTTATTTTGTCATGTAGATTAAAAAATTAATGGCATCGGAAAAAACCAAAAGAAACACGAACATCCACATCCATATATTTAGTGTTTAGTTTAAGTTGGATTGTAGAATCTTGCACTATCTTTTGTTCTTGTGCATGTAAACTTTATCAAGAAGAATGCCAAATTATGATTCGTCCATGCCTCCAAATATTTCTCGAATTTTGGGATAAAATGGTGATGGGGTTATGAATACAACATGCTTGAATTCAAATAATAAATGTTTTGCATCTTCTGTGCTAACTGATGCTTTGCTTAACATATAGTCATAGTTCTATCGGTGTAGTGGAACTTGTAACTGGATAGGATATGGTCATATCACTACATTTCCTTCTAGAAAATTTTGATGTGTAATGGTATATTTATTATGTACCATTACCTACCTATGTGTAATATCAACCTTCATTTCATAATTTGATAATTTCTTTAGCTGAATCGCATTGCAATTGTTTCCCATGGCTATCTAGCAACATCAAGGTCACATGCTTTGCTGCAAATAAAATAACCTGACAAGGAATCCCATGATGAGGAAATTGAAAGGCCAAAGGGGGGTGGGGGTTCTGTTTCATCTAGGGCACAGCAACCCATACCACATTTTTTTTAGTTGATTTGCCGGCCAACTCTACATTCTTCCTTATTTTAGGAAATTGTTGACGTATTATTACTGTAATATCATAATAGCTTACGGAAGAGTAAATAAGCTTTCAAGATAATTGATGTTTTGACTTTTGAGAGGCTCGCTGTGGTTCTGACCTCAAAGCGTACTGGTTTGTAAGGTTGCTTTGCACCTTCCCCCCACTTTCTCTATTTTTCTTCACCAATCACTTGATCCTCCAATGGATTTTGGATGGTAAGTATATTATACTGAGTACACTAATTCTGATTGTCAGACCCATATATTTGTACTCCATGCCTTAGTTTATTTTTTCTTCTCTGTTAACAGTCTCGTTTCTGTGTACTCCTTGATGAGAAAGAACATGTTGACCTTTTAAAGAAGATTAGGAATGCCAGAATTGCACCTTTGAAGAAGAGCGAGCTTGCAAAAAGGATTGTAAAATGGTGTCCTGCCATGACAAGTAGTAAGAGCCAAGTGTTCCAGATGCAGGTATATAGATGGTTTGGCATTTTTATCTTTCTGTCCATGTTTATGATATTGTTGTTTTGTCATGGTAAGAAATAGAATAGAAGATTGTTTCTCATGTCATCCTTCAGTTTTTTTTTTCATGGCCTATATGCATTTTACTGTTTTTGCTCTTGTCATCTGTCTTGTCCTCCACAGGTTTTCACTATTTTATCTTCATCAAATTCCCTACATTAGTACCTTATATGCAATGGTGCTTGAGTAGGGGCTTGCCTTGTTGATTTTTGGGTAGAGGCTTGCCTTGTTAAATCAACTCACAAGTTACATGAGTTGTTTGCTATTAGATACAAGTCATGCAAACTGTGGAGAATGTTTATTTTTGGCGAGATAACTACTGCATCAGTCATTGTGTTTTGTAACGAGCCAGTGCTATTTTTTTACTTTTATCTTCTTTTTGATTAGTAGCATACCTTCTTGTTCTTGTGTGCAAGGTGCTATATAAGGAAAAGCTGTGAAGCTTATGTTTTTTAAACTTTAACTATTCAATTCTCTTTAGTGATTCCATGTTTCTGTGGCATCCCTTTACTGTTGGAGACAAGCTGTCATTTGACCGTTAATTGGAGATGAGTTGTTATTCTCATTGATTTCAAGTTTTTGTTGATGTTTTTTATGACATCCCTTTTGTTTGGTACATTAGCTGTGATATGGATGTGAAGAATTTTTTCTTTTTCATTAGATGGAGATAATAAAATGCATATGTCAGTGAACCGTTTTGCATACTGCTTTCAAGCATTGTAGTGGACATTGAGAACTCTTTTCTCAAACACNCATTAGCTGTGATATGGATGTGAAGAATTTTTTCTTTTTCATTAGATGGAGATAATAAAATGCATATGTCAGTGAACCATTTTGCATACTGCTTTCAAGCATTGTAGTGGACATTGAGAACTCTTTTCTCAAACACGAAGCATTTATGTTTCTCTTTTGGCTCAGGCTCATAATAGGATTAGTTATTGGTTGGTTTTTTATTCTCACAGATTTGATTTAGTCAAGCCACAAAATGTATTGCAACTTCATGATGATGTGACTATTATTTTTTCCCATTTGATGGGCAAGTTAAAACATCTTTGAATCATCCTATTAAAAAATATCTTTGAATGTTCCTATCAAAAAATATCTGAGTCTAGCCATAGATTTTCTAATGTGTGTGGAGTAAAACTAATTTTATATAACCACCCCTCATATATTTTCTTCTTTTGTACTTTTTTATGTACTGTGAACGTAGTAGGTTAAATTTTATTGTTTCCTTGAAAGAATAATCCCCCTGTCATGTGATAGTCCTTTATTCAGTATTGAACTCGCCTTTTTGAGCAACGATTGCCACAAATCATGTGTTCAGGTATTTGTCATGTTGTTCCTCCCTTAGTGAAGCTGCAGAAGGCTTAGATGGTCATGAGAGGATTAAGAGTCATATATTTGTTTAGTTATTGCTCTCGAGTAATGAGACAAGCCCATGGTAATTTTTCTTGTATTCCATTCTATTATTGTTACTGTCGTTAGTAAATACACAAGGTTACAAACGCAATGCATTGTGAATCTCTCTCAGATGGTGGACTTCACTTGGTTTTGCAATACTGGAGGCTCTGACTTGAGCTCGTTATTCACTTCCATATTCCACACATGCTGCTAGTAACAGGTAATTTTGATTGAATAAAATTTATTCATTCCAGGCAGCCAATGCTACCATCACATGGATAAATATACTAATGACTTTTGGGTGTACTACATGTATTAATGGTTGCAAAATGTGTCCTAATTTGCAAATGTTTTATAGGCATTGCATCCAGATATGAGGTTCTCGCCTGTTAATGTGTTCACCTACCAATGTGCTACTATGTTATGCACTTTTCAATTTTCCAGTACATATAAACTTGTGCATCACATTATTCGATCTCCTTCGGCTGCATGATTCTTATTCCATTTCTTTTATATAGGGAAGTGGTTTGATTTGTCAAATCCATCGGTTCCCACTGATAATTCAATGCAATGGAAATTTCGAGCAGGTCCTCTCATGTGAAAACTGTGTTGTATTGTCTCTTGAGTCTTGATGCATCACCTGTAAATGAAACATCTGATCTATGATTACTCTTGATCGTTGAAAACCTAACTTTAGACAACTGTTCACCCACCACCAAAGCCAGTTGTACACTTGTACTCGTTTTTTATTTTTCCCTTTCACATGTCTGTTGCTGGTTAGGTGGAGTTCGACAAAGTTGCCTGCTAATCTGAAGTGATTTGATGCATTCCCAGAATTCAATTCATAAAATTGATAATTTATATTGCAAAATCATTTAATTTTGTGAGAAATACTTTGTCGTGATATGTTTGCAGGGTAAAACATATGATGGTCACAACTTTTCTGCTTGTGTAGTGCAATGACTATGACATGGATTTGTGACAGGATATCAGAGGCTGGATGCGGTATTGTTCTGAACAAGTGAACATTTTGATTGTCTTGCTATTTTTCCTTGTACCACTTTGCTGACATTAATTGTTTGATTGTTGTCTAATTCACTTTTGGTGTGTAGCATTGCATTTGTTTTATGATTCTAGCATGATTGCAGAATTTTTTCTCCACAGTTTGGTATCAGTCCCATAGTGTCAGGATACGCTTTTTATATTCAAAATTGATTCTAGTTCAAGGAAAAGATTTCTGGCCCATGCCCCTGGACTATTCATAAGAACCCCCTGCACCGAAAACAATGTGATCAAGGCCAGAAATGGGAAGACAAATCCCAAACACCAAAAAACATATAAATTTGATTCATGATGGAAGTCTAGAGGAATCAGAATCATCGGGAGCATCAATTTGTTCTCTGTTCCAAAATTCTGTGGTGGCAAAGGCATATGTTTTGAGGGACTGTTTTTGTTTGCATCCCATGCCTTTTTCTAAGAGTGACTATGAGCTAGACACGGAGGAAAAAAAAGAGGTTCTGTCTTGAAATTGCATTATCTTCGCTTTCTCTCATTCAAGGGCTTCGTTTTGTTCTTGCTCTTTCTGCATCTTCTTCGTCTTTGTTGTCAATTTCTTTTTCTTCATAGTCTTCTTCTTCTTCATAATGTTTGTAGTTGCTCTTTCGCACAGCCCACCAGAAGAGATCCATATGGTCCATTCCCAACTAAATATTGCTCCAACCCTTCATCCCAGCCAATGGTATTTAACATCCAAAAAATTGCCATATAAAATGCTTCACCGAGAAAAGATATGAAGGGGCTTACTAATAATAAAGATAAGGCATGAATGAAGGAGATTACTAAGGAATGAAGGAGCCTGGTCTATTTGAGGCAGGATGCCAAAGAATAGAAGTAGTCTTGTTCATCCACACGTTGATTTTTCCTTCTTTTATGAAAGATTGAATTTTTTGCTTCAAAGTCCAGCTTGTATTCGTCGCATGACCTGAGCCCTATCCCTTTACTATTTCAGCAGATCATAAGTGAGCCTGCTTGTTGCTAGCCTTGCAATCACGCACCTCTGATGGCCAGTGTTTAGGAAGATGATCAAACTGCACTTCTTGATCTGTGTATTCGAGAACACCACAAGCTCTTGGAAGTTGTGGACTAAGATATGATGCTCGTACAATTATTTTGATTTCCCAAGGGAAGAGACCCCTGCACAGTACTTGTATGCTATCGGTCATTGAGGAATACTTGGTCNACTTTCTCTCATTCAAGGACTTCGTTTTGTTCTTGCTCTTTCTGCATCTTCTTCGTCTTTGTTGTCAATTACTTTTTCTTCATAGTCTTCTTCTTCTTCATAATGTTTGTAGTTGCTCTTTCGCACAGCCCACCAGAAGAGATCCATATGGTCCATTCCCAACTAAATATTGCTCCAACCCTTCATCCCAGCCAATGGTATTTAACATCCAAAAAATTGCCATATAAAATGCTTCACCGAGAAAAGACATGAAGGGGCTTACTAATAATAAAGATAAGGCATGAATGAAGGAGATTACTAAGGAATGAAGGAGCCTGGTCTATTTGAGGCAGGATGCCAAAGAATAGAAGTAGTCTTGTTCATCCACACGTTGATTTTTCCTTCTTTTATGAAAGATTGAATTTTTTGCTTCAAAGTCCAGCTTGTATTCGTCGCATGACCTGAGCCCTATCCCTTTACTATTTCAGCAGATCATAAGTGAGCCTGCTTGTTGCTAGCCTTGCAATCACGCATCTCTGATGGCCAGTGTTTAGGAAGATGATCAAACTGCACTTCTTGATCTGTGTATTCGAGAACACCACAAGCTCTCGGAAGTTGTGGACTAAGATATGATGCTCGTACAATTATTTTGATTTCCCTCGGGAAGAGACCCCTGCACAGTACTTGTATGCTATCGGTCATTGAGGAATACTTGGTCCCCCTTTCTCGAGTAAAAGCGATCATAATTCGAACACGCCGCGTTATTCTTCTTAGTCTTTTTCTTTGAAGTTTTCTTTTCCTTCTACTTTTTCTAGTCTTTTTTTTTTCATAGTCTTCTTCTTGATAGTTTACTTGTTGTATCCTCTTCTTTTTGTAATCATCGTCTTCTTCACAATCTTGTTCGTCTTCTTCTTTGGAATTCTTTTCGTAGTCTTCGTAGTGTTATCTTCTTCTCTTCTTCCTCTTTTTCTTTGTAGTGGTGGTGATGGTGTTGTTGTGTTCTTCTTCTTCGTTGCCTTCTTATTCTTATTCTTCGTAGTCGTCTTCTTTTCCGTCATTTGTCGTCATCTCTAATTTTGTTCTTATTTGTAGTCTTCTTCTTCTTGTTTGCAGTGTTCTTCTATCTCTTCTTCGTAGTATTGTTGTTATTGTTCTTCGTAGTCCTTTTATTCTTTTTCTTCATGGCCTTCTTGTTCTTGTTCTTTTTGTTCTTCATAGTTTTCTTTTTCTTATTCTTCGTAGTCATCTTCTTCTTATTCTTTGTAGCCTTGTTCTTCTTATTCTTTGTAGTCTTCTTCATATTATTCTCCTTCTTCTGGTTCTTTTTCTTCATATTCTTCCTCTTTGCAGTCTTTTTTATTATTTTTTCTTCATGGCCTTCTTGTTCTAGTTCTTCTTTCATAGTCTTCTTTTTCTTATTCTTCGTAGTCGTCATCTTATTCTTCATAGTATTCTCCTTCTTCTTGTTCTTTTTCTTCATAGTGTTCCTCTTCGCATTCGTATTTTTATTCTTCTTCTTTGTAGTCTTCTTGTGTTTAGTCTTTTTTCGCATTTGTCTTCTTCTTCTCTTCTTCGTAGTGTTCTTCTTCCGCTTCTTTGTAATGTTTTTTTTATTCTTCGCATTCTTCCTCGTCATAGTTCTCTTATTCTTTTTTCTTTTTTCGTAGTCTTATTTGTGGTTTTCTTTGTAGTTGTCTTCTTCTTGATATTGTTTTTATTTTTCTCCGTCATTCTTCATTGTCATAGTGTTTTTATTTTTCTCCGTCGTGGAATTCTTCTTCATAGTCTCCTTATTTTTCTTCTTCATAGTATTCTTATTTTCCGGCCTTTTTTTCGTAGTCATATTCTTGTTCTTCTTAGTTGTCTTCTTTGTAGTGTTTTTTTAGTTCTTCAAATGCGTCTTATTTTTCTTCTTCATAGTGTTCTTCTTTGTCCTCTTCTTTTTCTTCGTATTGTTGTTGTTGTTCTGTTTCTTCTTTTTTGGAGACTTCGAGGCTTTTTCTTCTTCTTCGTAGTTGTTTTCCTCTTCATAGTGTTCTTGTTTGTAGATTTATTATTCTTATTCTTTTTCTTCTTCTTCGTAGGCTTGCTCTTCATTGTCTTCTTCTTCATAGTAGTCTTTCCCTCCGTAGTTTTCTTATTCTTCATAGTCTTCTACTTCTTCTTCTTAGTACTCGTTGTCTTCTTATTCTTCTTAATTTTTATTTGTGTTCTTCTTCTTCTTAGTAGTAGTATTTTTTTTCTTAGTAGTGTTCTTCTTTTTGGTCTTTTTCTTCTTCGTAGTTTCTTATTCTTCTTCTTGTCGTAGTGTTCTTCTTCTTCCTCTTGTTCTTTTTGTAGTGGTGGTGTTCTTCAAAAAAGAAGAATAAGACTCCAATTAAGAAGAACACTACGAAAAAAAAAGACTTGACGATGTTGAAAAAGATGAGTACAAAGAAAAAGCGAAGAACAGTACGAAGAAATAGAAAGATAAAATTGCGAAGATTAGACTACGAAAACGAAGTACAAAGAAGAAGAGTACAAGTAGGATAAGAAAAAGAATACTACAAAGAAGAAGAAGAATAAGATGACAACGACGAAGAAGATCAACACGCCAATGCAAAAAGAAGAAAACTACGAAGATGACTACGAAAAGGAAGATTACGAAGAAGAAAAAGATGAAGAACNGCCCCGAAAACAATGTGATCAAGGCCAGAAATGGGAAGACAAATCCCAAACACTAAAAAACATATAAATTTGATTCATGATGGAAGTCTAGAGGAATCAGAATCATCGGGAGCATCAATTTGTTCTCTGTTCCAAAATTCTGTGGTGGCAAAGGCATATGTTTTGAGGGACTGTTTTNATCACCACCACCACCACCACTACGAAGAAGAAGAAGAAGAAGAAGGGCACGAAGAAAAGAGAGAGACTACGAAGAAGACGATGNGTCACCACCACCACCACCACCACTACGAAGAAGAAGAAGAAGAAGGGCACGAAGAAAAGAGAGAGACTACGAAGAAGACGATGAAGAAAAAAGCTATAAAGAAGAAGAAAATAAAGATTACAAAAAAAATTGCAAAGAAAAAAATACGTAAAAGACTACAAAGATGTAGACATTCCAAAGAAGAAGAAAACTACTAGTATGAAGAGGATGACTACAAAGATTATGAAGAACAAGAAAAAGAAGGTAGGCTGGAAATACTATGAAGAAGAAGACCATGAGGAGGTAGAAGAGGAATACTACAAAGAAGAAGAAGAAGATGATGACAATGATGAAAAAGATTAACACGCCAATGCAAAAGAAGAAAATTACGAAGAAGAAGACTACGAAAAGGAAGATTATGAAGAAGAAAAAGATGAAGAACACCACCACCACCACCACTACGAAGAAGAGGAAGAAGAAGAAGGGCACGAAGAAAATAGAAAGACTACGAAGAAGAAGACGATGAAGAAAAAGGCTATGAAGAATAAGAAAATAAAGGCTACGAAAAAAATTGCTAAGAAGAAAAAAAATACGAAGAAGACTACAAAGAAGTAGACTCCAAAGAAAAAAACTACTCTTATGAAGAGGATGACTACAAAGATTATGAAGAACAAGAAAAAGAAGGTAGGCTGGAAATACTACGAAGAAGAAGACCATGAGGAAGTAGGAAGAGGAAGACTACGAAGGCGAAGAAGAAGAGGAAGAAGAAGAAGAAGGGCACGAAGAAAAGAGAAAGACTACGAAGTAGGAAGAGGAAGACTACGAAGGCGAAGAAGAAAAAAAAGACTACGAAGAAGAAGAAGAAGAAGAAGAGCACTATGGAAACAAACACTACAAAGAAAAGGAAGACTACTAGGAAGAAGAAGATGAATACGAAGAAAAAAAAAATGTAGAAGACTATGAACAAGGATAAGACTAAAGAAAACTATTATTACGAAGTGGATGATTACAAAGATTACNAAGAAAATAGAAAGACTACGAAGAAGAAGACGATGAAGAAAAAGGCTATGAAGAATAAGAAAATAAAGGCTACGAAAAAAATTGCTAAGAAGAAAAAAAATACGAAGAAGACTACAAAGAAGTAGACTCCAAAGAAAAAAACTACTCTTATGAAGAGGATGACTACAAAGATTATGAAGAACAAGAAAAAGAAGGTAGGCTGGAAATACTACGAAGAAGAAGACCATGAGGAAATAGGAAGAGGAAGACTACGAAGGCGAAGAAGAAGAGGAAGAAGAAGAAGAAGGGCACGAAGAAAAGAGAAAGACTACGAAGTAGGAAGAGGAAGACTACGAAGGCGAAGAAGAAAAAAAAGACTACGAAGAAGAAGAAGAAGAAGAAGAGCACTATGGAAACAAACACTACAAAGAAAAGGAAGACTACTAGGAAGAAGAAGATGAATACGAAGAAAAAAAAATGTAGAAGACTATGAACAAGGATAAGACTAAAGAAAACTATTATTACGAAGTGGATGATTACAAAGATTATGAAGAACAAGAAAAAGAAAGAAGGAAGATTGGAAATACTATGAAGAAGAAGACCATGAGGAGGTAGAAGAGGAAGACTACGAAGGTGAAGAAGAAAAAAAAGATTACTTAGGAGAAGAAAAAGAAGAACACTACGGAGATATGAAGACTACGAAGAAAAGGAAGACTATTAGAAAGAAGAAGATGAAGAAGACGACTATGAAAGAAGAAAAAGCCGAATACAAAGANGTAGGAAGAGGAAGACTACGAAGGCGAAGAAGAAGAGGAAGAAGAAGAAAAAGGGCACGAAGAAAAGAGAAAGACTACGAAGTAGGAAGTGGAAGACTACGAAGGCGAAGAAGAAGAAGAAGAAGAAGAGCACTATGGAAACAAAAACTACAAAGAAAAGGAAGACTACTAGGAAGAAGAAGATGAATACGAAGAAAAAAAAATGTAGAAGACTATGAACAAGGATAAGACTAAAGAAAACTATTATTACGAAGTGGATGATTACAAAGATTATGAAGAACAAGAAAAAGAAAGAAGGAAGATTGGAAATACTATGAAGAAGAAGACCATGAGGAGGTAGAAGAGGAAGACTACGAAGGTGAAGAAGAAAAAAAAGATTACTTAGGAGAAGAAAAAGAAGAACACTACGGAGATATGAAGACTACGAAGAAAAGGAAGACTATTAGAAAGAAGAAGATGAAGAAGACGACTATGAAAGAAGAAAAAGCCGAATACAAAGACAAGAAAGTAGAAGACTATGAACAAGGATAAGAAGTCTATAAAAAAGAAGAATAACATGAAGAAGAAGAAGAAAAAGAAGTTGAATAAGAAACTATGAAGACTGCCAAAATAAAAGAAGACGAATACGAAAAGTAAGAAGAATGTGAATAAAAAGAAGAAGAAGAAGACTACATGGAAAAATAAGATGAAGATGATGACTATGAAAGAAGAAGAAGACTATAACGAAGTAGAAGAAGAGGAGAAGAAGAAAAAGACTATGATGAAGAAGATAAATATGAAGAAAAAGAAGTAGAAGATTATGAAGGACAAAAATTAGAAGACTATAAAGAATACTATGAATAATACAAAAAAGAAGATGAATACGAAGAGAAGAAAAGTAAGAAGACCATAAAAAAGACTACAAAGAGGAAGCAAATTGTGGAAAAGAAGAAGAAAGAAGACTATGAAGAAAGAAAGATTACTGGAAAAAAGAAGAAGATGAAGATGGCGACTAAGAAGAAGAAGATGAAGAATGCAAGTACAAATAAAACTATGACTATGGCGAAGAAAAAGAAGACTTATGATTAAGGGTAGGGGTGTTCAAATTTTCGATTGGCCGCAATTTCCTATCCTACCCTACTGAACGGTTAGTCGCAAAAATCGGGTGGAAATGCGGAAGAGTTTTTGGTCTTCCGATTAAATCGGGTAGGAATGCAGAATACCCATCAATTTTCGTATTCCTACCCTATCCTACCTGTAAAAAATATATTTTAACTTTTTTATATTTTTTTTAGTAATTATAAGAGTATTTGTGTGATATAATTTATATTATAACATTGTTATTGTTGTGGATGTTTGAGTTGTGAAAATATGAACTTGTTTTTCGTGTAGAGTTTTTGGTCTTCCAATTAAATTGGGTAGGAATGCAGAATACCCATCAATTTTCGTATTTCTACCCTATCCTACCTGTAAAAAATATATTTTAACTTTTTTATATTTTTTTTAGTAATTATAAGAGTATTTGTGTGATATAATTTATATTATAACATTGTTATTGTTGTGGATGTTTGAGTTGTGAAAATATGGACTTGTTTTTCGTGTAGAGTTTTTGGTCTTCCAATTAAATTGGGTAGGAATGCAGAATACCCATCAATTTTCGTATTCCTACCCTATCCTACCTGTAAAAAATATATTTTAACTTTTTTATATTTTTTTTAGTAATTATAAGAGTATTTGTGTGATATAATTTATATTATAACATTGTTATTGTTGTGGATGTTTGAGTTGTGAAAATATGGACTTGTTTTTCGTGTAGAGTTTTTGGTCTTCCAATTAAATTGGGTAGGAATGCAGAATACCCATCAATTTTCGTATTTCTACCCTATCCTACCTGTAAAAAATATATTTTAACTTTTTTATATTTTTTTTAGTAATTATAAGAGTATTTGTGTGATATAATTTATATTATAACATTGTTATTGTTGTGGATGTTTGAGTTGTGAAAATATGGACTTGTTTTTCGTGTAGGTTATATGATTTGTGGTGAATTAGTTATCTATTGGAGCAGTTATGATTTTAATGTGTTTCATATAGTTTAAACTTAAAATAATTGTTATTGTAATTGTATAACAATTATGATGGATTGATGTTCCTGATCGGATAGGGTAGGCTAAGAAAAAATTCTTTCGCAAAGTATCGGATAGGAAGACGAAAGACTATATATTTCCTACCCGTAGGGTAAGGTAAACACCCTTAATTAAGGATGTGCAACTATCTGAAAATTTGACTTCATCTCCGACTCGGACAGAGTCAGAGTTTGAAATCCTTTTCTGAAAAAATTCTGACTCTGACTTCTACTTTTATTAATTAATAATTGTATATAAATTATTTAATATGTTCATATAAATATAAAATTACTCCTCTAGTTTTACCCTAAGTCCCTAACCCACATTTTCCCTTCGTCCCTCTCTCTCGCCCGTCTCTCTCTCTCACAATCAAAAAGTTACCTCAGATCTCAGTTAAGCGACCCTGGATTTCGGCCAACATGCAACCTTAAATTTTAGTTGACAAGCGACCCCAGATCTTTACTCGACTAGCAACCATAGATGAACAGGCCAGATATGAGTCGAAGAGCAGACCAAAGCTCAGGAAACCAGATCTTTCTCTCGGTTGACGATCAGATCTCAATAAACCACCATGGTGGTTCTCGAACTAGATCTGAAATTTATGTCCTTTGATTATCTTCTCTTCTTTCATTTCTCTTTGGTGGGTCATCAATTAAAGCTTCAACAATGGTGGATCTTCAAAGTGTGTTGTACTGTTGTATGTATGTGAGTGTGTTTTTTCTAATTCTTTCTTTTAATTTGTTGAGTATGTATGTTAGTTTGTTGAGTATATGTTTAGTNGAAGAAGAAGACTACGGAGATATGAAGACTACGAAGAAAAGGAAGACTACTAGAAAGAAGAAGATGAAGAAGACGACTATGAAAGAAGAAAAAGCCGAATACAAAGACAAGAAAGTAGAAGACTATGAACAAGGATAAGAAGTCTATAAAAAAGAAGAATAACATGAAGAAGAAGAAGAAAAAGAAGTTGAATAAGAAACTATGAAGACTGCCAAAATTAAAAGAAGACGAATACGAAAAGTAAGAAGAATGTGAATAAAAAGAAGAAGAAGAAGACTACGTGGAAAAATAAGATGAAGATGATGACTATGAAAGAAGAAGAAGACTATAACGAAGTAGAAGAAGAGGAGAAGAAGAAAAAGACTATGATGAAGAAGATAAATATGAAGAAAAAGAAGTAGAAGATTATGAAGGACAAAAATTAGAAGACTATAAAGAATACTATGAATAATACAAAAAAGAAGATGAATACGAAGAGAAGAAAAGTAAGAAGACCATAAAAAAGACTACAAAGAGGAAGCAAATTGTGGAAAAGAAGAAGAAAGAAGACTATGAAGAAAGAAAGATTACTGGAAAAAAGAAGAAGATGAAGATGGCGACTAAGAAGAAGAAGATGAAGAATGCAAGTACAAATAAAACTATGACTATGGCGAAGAAAAAGAAGACTTATGATTAAGGGTAGGGGTGTTCAAATTTTCGATTGGCCGCAATTTCCTACCCTACCCTACTGAACAGTTAGTCGTAAAAATCGGGTGGAAATGCGGAAGAGTTTTTGGTCTTCCGATTAAATCGGGTAGGAATGCAGAATACCCATCAATTTTCATATTCCTACCCTATCCTACCTGTAAAAAATATATTTTAACTTTTTTATATTTTTTTTAGTAATTATAAGAGTATTTGTGTGATATAATTTATATTATAACATTGTTATTGTTGTGGATGTTTGAGTTGTGAAAATATGGACTTGTTTTTCGTGTAGAGTTTTTGGTCTTCCGATTAAATCGGGTAGGAATGCAGAATACCCATCAATTTTCGTATTCCTACCCTATCCTACCTGTAAAAAATATATTTTAACTTTTTTATATTTTTTTTAGTAATTATAAGAGTATTTGTGTGATATAATTTATATTATAACATTGTTATTGTTGTGGATGTTTGAGTTGTGAAAATATGGACTTGTTTTTCGTGTAG
>CAUOFW020004392.1:61876-136018 GCA_963454935.2 Ilex paraguariensis
GAAGAAGAAGAAGAAGGTGACTACGAAGAAGAAGAAAAAATTACAATAAAAAAGAAGAAAAACGCAAAAAAAAGATTGCGAAGAAAAACAAGACTATGAAGAAGCCTAAGGAAAAAAACTAAGAAAAAGACAATGAAGATGAACAATATTAAGAAGAAGAATAATAAGATGGCTACAAAGAAGAATAATACTGCGAAGTATTAGAAGAAGTACACTATGAAGAAAAAAAATTACGAATAAGAAGAAATAGAAAACTATGAAGAGGAAAAGTGCGAACAAAAAGAAGAATAACACAATGATAAAGAAGGAAGAAAAAAAAAAGAAGACGATTACAAAGAGGCAGACTACGACGACGGAGAAGGAGAAGACTACAAAGAAGAGGAAAAGCATTATGAAAAAGTAGAAGAAAAGGACTACGAAGAAGAAAAAGACGACGACCAATAAGAAGAAGAATTTGAAAAAGACTGCAAAGAAGAAGACAACGACGACTGCGAAAAACAAAAGCAAAAACAAAAAAAAGATTGCGAACAAGAACATGATTACCAAGAAGTAGACGATGAAAAAAAAATAAAAAGAAAACTGCGCAGAAAAAAAATGTGAAGAAAAAGATGACGACTACAAAAAAGTAGTAGAAAGACTACGACAAAGAAGAAGATTACGAAAAAAAGAAGAAAATTATGAAGAAAAAATACTAAGAAGAAAAAGAAGAATATGAACAAGACGACGACCATGTAAAACACTACCAAGAAGAAGACTAAAAAAAAAAATTACGAAAAAGACTGCAAGGAACAAGAAGACTATAAAGATGAACAATAGTACAAAGAAGAGTAACATGCCAACAAGAAAAAGAAGACTACATAGAAGAATAGTACTAAGAAGAAGAAGAAGAAAAAAGACCATGAAGAAGAGAAGAAAACTATGAACAAGAAGAAGAAATAAACAACTATGAAGATAAAGTAATAAAAAAATTTGTAAGAAGACTATGAAAAAGATGAAGAAGAGGATTACTAAGAAGAAAAAGAAAAAGAATATAAGGAAGATGACTATGATGAAGAAGAAAAATAAGATCACTACGAAGAACAAAAAGAAGTAGAATTTAAAGAAGAACAAGACTACAAAAAAAAAACACTCGATGACGGAGAAGTAGACGACTATGAATACGAAGCCTACAAAAAGGAAGCCTATAAAAAAGAAACAAAACAAAAAGGAGACTACGAAAAAGAAACGACTGCAAAAAAAAAGAAAATTAACAACACAACGAAGAAGAATAGGAAGATGAAGAACACTACAAAAAAGAAGAAAAAGAATACTATGAAGAAGATATTGTTCTTCGTCGTCTACTTTTTAGTAGTGTTCTTCTCAGTAATGTTCTTATTCGCTGTCTCCTTCATAGTAGTCTTTTTCTTCTTAGCGTGTCTTTTTCTCCTACTCCTTCTCAGTGTCGTTCTTCATCTTACTCTTCTTTTTCTTTTTCTCAGTTTTCTTTTTTTTTAGTAGTCTTTTTCTTCTCAATGTTGCATAGGCCNTGAAGAAGATATTGTTCTTCGTCGTCTACTTTTTAGTAGTGTTCTTCTCAGTAATGTTCTTATTCGCTGTCTCCTTTGTAGTAGTCTTTTTCTTCTTAGCGTGTCTTTTTCTCCTGCTCCTTCTCAGTGTCGTTCTTCATCTTACTCTTCTTTTTCTTTTTTCTCAGTTTTCTTTTTTTTTAGTAGTCTTTTTCTTCTCAATGTTGCATAGGCCTGCAACTCGGGTGGGTTGGGTAAGTTGAGAGGTCAATTCTAGCCTAACCCTAGGTATACAATCTTCAACTCTAACTTTATCTCAATTCGAGGTACTCAACCTGAGTGCTATCCAAGTTTAATTCGGACGGGTTCGGGTTGAATTTGGATTACTTAATTCGGGCTGATTCGGGTTAAAAATCGGTTTAGGCTTGGGTTACTTAATTCGGGTTGATTTTTTAAAGTGTAGNCCAATTCGAGGTACTCAACTTGAGTACTATCCAAGTTTAATTCGGACGGGTTCGGGTTGAATTTGGATTACTTAATTCGGGCTGATTCGGGTTAAAAATTGGTTTAGGCTTGGGTTACTTAATTCGGGTTGATTTTTTAAAGTGTAGATCTAATTTTTTAAAGTAATCTGAGNTCAATTCGAGGTACTCAACCTGAGTGCTATCCAAGTTTAATTCGGACGGGTTCGGGTTGAATTTGGATTACTTAATTCGGGCTGATTCGGGTTAAAAATCGGTTTAGGCTTGGGTTACTTAATTCGGGTTGATTTTTTAAAGTGTAGATCTAATTTTTTCAAGTAATCTGAGATGAAGGGCGAGGTGCAAATGAAGAGAGAGGGAAGAGTGACGAGTNCGGTTTAGGCTTGGGTTACTTAATTCGGGTTGATTTTTTAAAGTGTAGATCTAATTTTTTAAAGTAATCTGAGATGAAGGGCGAGGTGCAAATGAAGAGAGAGGGAAGAGTGACGAGTGAGAGGGATCTAGGAGTGATGGAGACGCAGAGGTGAAAACTTGAAGTGAAGTGAAGTGAAGTGAAATGAAAGTCAAAACTCTGAAGAGTAAAGATAAATAGTAACCCTAGTTAAACGGTTCAACTCGATTTAATAATCGGGTTCAACCCGATTTTAATATTCGAGTTGAACCCTACAACCCGAGACCTCAACTCGAGGCTTGCCCAAATTCAATTCAGGTTGAATTTTTTTTTATTGCCTAGGCCCAAACTAAGTATTAAAAATTCTAACCCAAATCCTGTTTTTTTCCGAATTGGGCTCAGATTGAATTCGGGTTGACCCGTCCTAGTTGCACCCCTAATGTTGCAGTTCTTTGTCTCACTATTCGTCTTCTTTTTTTTCTTAGTCNGATTTTTTTTTATTGCCTAGGCCCAAACTAAGTATTAAAAATTCTAACCCAAATCCTGTTTTTTTTCGGATTGGGCTCAGATTGAATTCGGGTTGACCCGTCCTAGTTGCACCCCTAATGTTGCAGTTCTTTGTCTCACTATTCGTCTTCTTTTTTTTCTTAGTCTTTTGTTTCTTCTTTTCTTTATTATTCTTCTGAGTGGTCTTCTTTTTGTTCATTTTCTTAGAGATCTCTTTCTTCTTATTCTAAGCATTTTTCTTCTTTATCTTCCTTTTCTCAGTATTCTTTTGCCCGGTAATATTCTTTCGTTTTCTCACTATTCTTCTTTTGAATATTCTTCTTTCTTGTTCTTCATCTTCTTCATCTTCTTTTATGAGTACTCTTTTTCTTTTACTTAATCTTTTATAAGTATTATTCTTCTCAGTTTTTTTTGTTCTTCTTCTTATTATTATACTATTATTATTATTTCGTATTATTTTTTTTCGTATTCTTTTTCTCTATATTCTTTTTCTTTTTATATTCTTCATCATCATCTTTTATTTTTTCTTCTTCTCCCCTATTCTACTTCTTCTTATTCTTTCTTTTATTTATTGTTCTTTCCTTTTTTATTCTATTTTTTTTTCTAGGTATTCTTGTGCTTCTTCCTCGCCTTCTTTTTTTTCTTCTCTTGAGTGTTCTTCTTGTTCTTCATCTTCCCTTCTATAAATATTTTTTCCTCTTCTTCTCAGTAGCATTTTTTTTCTTTCTTAATAGCATTTCTTTTTTACTCTTCTAAGTGTTCATCAGCATCCTTCTCCCCCTCAATATTTATCTTAGAATTTTTTTTATCTTCTATATTCTTATTCTTCTTCTCAATATTCTTTTTTCTCTTCTTATTAACCATCTTTTTCTTGTTTTCCTCCTTCTCAATATTTTTCTTTTTCTTCGTTGTCGTCTCCTTTTTTCAGTAGTTTTTCTCATGGTGTTGTTCTTCATCTCACTAATCTTCTTCATTATCTTCTTGTCTATATTCTTCTTCTGAGTGGTCTTCTTCTTCTTAGTGGTTTTCTTCATTTTTTTTTCTCAGTATTCTTCTTTTTCTTCCTAATAATATTCTTTCATCTTCTTCTCACTATTCTTGTTATTCTTATTCTTCTTTCTTGTTTGTCTTATTCTTCTTTCTTGTTCTTCATCTTCTACCTCTTCTACTCGATATTCTTTTTCTTGTCAGTATTCTTGTTCTTCTTCTTTTATGAGTACTCTCTTTCTTATTTTTCTTCTCAGTGTTTTTCTCATCTTCTTCTTCTTTCTATTACTATTATTTTTAGCTTTATTCCTTTCCTTTTTCGTTCTTTGTAATCTTCTTCTTGGTTTTATTCCTTTTCCTATGCTTTTTCTTCTTTTATGTGCTCTTTTTTTCGGCATTCTCCTTCAGTATTCTTCTTTTTCTTGAGTATTCTTCTCACTTTTTTTTCCTTTTTCTTGTCTTCTTATTTTCAATATTCTTCTTCTTTATCTCAATGTTTTTTTATTTTTTTTTATGTTTGTTCTTCTTCTCAGTGTTCTTTTTCTTCTTTGTTTAAGTATTTTTCTTCTTGTTCTTCTCAGTATCCTTTTTCTTCTTTTTCTCNTCCTTTTTCTTGTCTTCTTATTTTCAATATTCTTCTTCTTTATCTCAATGTTTTTTTATTTTTTTTTCTGTTTATTCTTCTTCTCAGTGTTCTTTTTCTTCTTTGTTTAAGTATTTTTCTTCTTGTTCTTCTCAGTATCCTTTTTCTTCTTNCAAAACATATTTTTTTTTAAAAAAATTGAAATTTGGAAAATATTTTAAATAAATTTTATATAAAATATTTTGAGTTTAAACTGATACGAAATTAAATCGTTTCGGGGCGAAAACGGACCGAGCAAGTGGGGNTCTCAGTATCCTTTTTCTTCTTTTTCTCAGTATTCTTCTTCTTCTCACCATTCTTCTTTTTGTTGATATTCTTCTCAATATTCTTTTTTTTTTCTTCTTTTTCTCTCTCTATACCCCTCGTATTCTTCTTCTTTAAATGTTCTCAATATCTTCTTATTTTTCTTCATAAGATTCTTTAATCTTCTTCCGTTCTAAATATTTTTGTTTTTCTTCTTCTTCTTATTCTTAGTGCTACTTACTCTTCTCCTCGGTGTTCTTCTTCTTCTTACCCTTTTTGGCATACATCGTTTTCTTCTTCATATTCATTTTTTTCTTTGTTTGTNTATTCTTTAATCTTCTTCCGTTCTAAATATTTTTGTTTTTCTTCTTCTTCTTATTCTTAGTGCTACTTACTCTTCTCCTCAGTGTTCTTCTTCTTCTTACCCTTTTTGGCATACATCGTTTTCTTCTTCATATTCATTTTTTTCTTTGTTTGTGTATTCCTCGTTTTCTGATTATTAAGATTGTATGTATCTTTGTTTATCATTCGGGGTTTTTTATCTTTTTCTTAAAGTAGGGTTGTAAATATAATATATCTTGGTAACTAGTTATTACAATTACGGAATATTAATGTAGCGTAATATTTTATTCTCTTTTTCTTTTCTACATGTATTTTTGTTATTTGCATAGTTGGATCTAGATTAACTTGGTATTAGAGCNTTTTATCTTTTTCTTAAAGTAGGGTTGTAAATATAATATATCTTGGTAACTAGTTATTACAATTACAGAATATTAATGTAGCGTAATATTTTATTCTCTTTTTCTTATCTACATGTATTTTTGTTATTTGCATAGTTGGATCTAGATTAACTTGGTATTAGAGCCAAACCTTGCGTGGTTAATGGCCAAGTCTGTTACCTATTTGTTTTCAGAGTGATTTGGATGGGGGAGTATAGATATACTGAGTTTTTTGATTTATTGAAGGGGGAGAGAGATTTGATCCTTTGACCCCAAGAAAGCAAAACCTTTATAAGATAAGGAGTATCATTGGACCAAAGGCCCATTGGTAATCTAATGGAATTATCAACAATCTTCTTGTTCTGACATGTGGCTGAGCAAAAACACNTTTGACCCCAAGAAAGCAAAACCTTTATAAGATAAGGAGTATCATTGGACCAAAGGCCCATTGGTAAATCTAATGGAATTATCAACAATCTTCTTGTTCTGACATGTGGCTGAGCAAAAACACAGACACGTTAAGGAGACTGTTTGTTCATTACTTTTATCTACGTTGTTCCCAGCTCTTTTGGGGGGAAGGTAGTTCTCACAGTTATTCATCTCATTAATTGAATTGTTTTTATTATTATTTTGAATGTTTCTCCTTTTAAACGGTTATATGGTAAACCAACCAACTATTTCTCATTGGGTGTCTTTGTTGTACTTGTTTTTCTCTTCTTGCTAAAGTTAAACGAAATAAGTTGTCTGCTTGTTTTACTATGTATGTTTTTCTTCGTTATGGTGAGGATGTATCACTGTTATGGCTCTATTGCAAAAAAATTGTATGCATCTAGACATGTGAACTTTCTTGGGCGTATATAATATATATTTTTTCATTCCTATTGCTTCTAGCACATTTAAATACAATGTTTATACTGAATATTGTCATTATTGTTATTATTATTATTATTAATTGTCTTCTTTATTTATTTTCTATTCAACATTCTTCTTCTTCTACTTCTTAGTATTCTTTTTCTCTTTCTAACTTTCTTCTCTTTATTCGCCCTTATCTTTCTTCTTCTCAATAGTTTTCTTCTTTTTTCAAGTATTCTTCTTAGCTTTTTTCTTTGTATTCATCTTTTTCTTTTTAGTCTCAGTATTGTTTTTTCTTATTTTCAATATTCTTCTATAATTATTTTAGGATCCTTTGGTATTCTTCTTTTTTCTTCATATTGTTCTTGTTCTCAATAATCTTCTTCTCTTAGTATTGTTTTTCTACATCTTCTTCGTCTTTTTCTTCTTCGTCTTTTTCTTCTTCTTCTTCTTCTCAGTATTTATCTTTTTCTTCTTCTTCTTAGTTTTCGTATTTTTCTTCTTCTTCTCAATGTACCTCTTGTTCTTCTTCTTACTCTTCTTAGTATTCTTTTGGTTGTTCATCTACGTATCATACTTCTTTTAAGTCTTGTTCTTCTACTTCTTCTTCAGTTTTTGCCCAGGATTGAAGTATTCTTCTTATTAGTGTTTTTCTTATTCGCAATATTCTTCTCTTCTTTTTCTCGGTATTCTTCTTCTACTTCATATTCTCAGTGTTATACTTTTATCTCTTCTTTTTCTAGTATCTTCTTTTATTATCTGTGTGTTCTTGTTCTCAATATTGTTTAGTACTTTCTCATTATTGTTTTATTCTTCTTTTTCTTCTTCTTCCAAGTGTTCTTTTTTACTTTTTCTTCTTCTTCTTCTTCTTCTTCTTCTGCTCCTCCTCCTCCTCCTCAGTGTTCATTTTCTTCTCAATATTCTTATTCTTTTAGTTGTTCTTCAACTCAATATCCTTCTTTTTCTTCTTCTCAATAATCTTGTTTATCTTCTCAGTGTTGTTCTTTTTCTGAAATTAGTTTGTGACACTTCAAGAATTAATATCCTCTTCCGTACTTGACTCTTACTAATTCATCGGAAAACATCAACTTAGTCGTGATTGTGTTATATATATCGGTTGTCAAAAAATGTGTATCAATTCTAGTCAAATATTTATTTTTTATGATCTTCGTGATGGGGTTATATGACTTGTTTAGAGTCACTTGAGTTAGAAACTTGATCTTATGGAATTAATAGAAAGAATCGGTGAGTTTTCAACTAGAAGTTCAACTAAATGGTCATGTCTAAGTTGCTCATAAATCCACTTTAAGCGAAACTACAACTACTTTGATTAATTCTGTTTACTCTTTTCATCTCAACACTGCAAATAGGTTATTGGTGTTATCGATCTAGATTTGGTACTAAGGCCAAAAAATTAGGTCTTTATTCTCAGTGAAGGATAGTAATGATCATGTACTATTGAAAGACAGTAATTGAGAAGTTTCTACTGGCTTGGATTTGTAGAGTTAGAGGTGGGGTCAGATTGGTTAATATTATGTCTTCTACTTGAGTATCTTACGACATGGTTTATTACTAATGTTCCTTTGACTCTGTCAATTTGCAAAGCTGCGTCAAGAAAGGGAAGAATGAAGATGACTCGAGAGAAATCTGGAAAAAAAAAATAAAAAATATCTGCTTGCTGGTGTTCTTGACTATGAAAGCTTTAGATANCTTACTAATGTTCCTTTGACTCTGTCAATTTGCAAAGCTGCGTCAAGAAAGGGAAGAATGAAGATGACTTGAGAGAAATCTGGAAAAAAAAAATAAAAAATATCTGCTTGCTGGTGTTCTTGACTATGAAAGCTTTAGATATGTGGACATTGTCATAGAGGTATTACAGAAACACAACTTAATATATCTCAACATGTAATGATTTTTTTTCTCCTTTTTTCCCCTATAAAGTCTTACTTTTTCTAATATTTCGAGCAAGCTGTCATTCAGAATGTTTCATTAANGAACACAACTTAATATATCTCAACATGTAATGATTTTTTTTCTCCTTTTTTCCCCTCTAAAGTCTTACTTTTTCTAATATTTCGAGCAAGCTGTCATTCAGAATGTTTCATTAAAGCCAAAAAAAACTTATAGGTGAGAGGACCGAGTCTCATGACTGGATTATCAGAGCCCATATTTTCAGGTATCTGTTGTACAGCAGTCATGTCATGCCTCTTTTGTAAATTGTACGTATGCAAAAGACGTCTTCCCAAGCAGTTGTTGACTTGCTGGATGTTGGGAAGAAAATAAAGAAAACACCATTGATGGTTGGGAATTGCACTGGGTTTGCTGTAAACAATATGTTCTTCCCTTACTCTCAAGCTGCTATTTTGCTTGTAGAACACGGTACTAATACGATTGACAAGGCAGTTACCAAATTTGGAATGCCAATGGGCTCATTCAGGTAGTCAATATGTTGCAACATCATTGTATGTATTTGATCCCATTGTAGCTACTGAAACTGGCTTCATATATTTTCCTTTTCCCTGTTTACATGCAGATTGTGTGCCCTTATTGGTTTTGGTGTTGCAATTGTTACTTGGGGACTTATAATTTCCGTGAAAGAACCAATAAATTGATACCAATCCCAATTATGCAAGAGGATAAGAGAGCGGCTATATTTTTGGGGGTGTTTCAAACCTCAAGAGTGCAGTTGTTAAACATAAACCTCTTGCTTTATTTGTCTAACTTTCAGCTTAAATCTTGAAAAGTTTCTTAAACAAGCAATGTGCTTGCTTAGGTGAAACTGATCGCAAAGGATCCTATGTCTATGATGATAAACACAAGGCTGGCCCAGATCTACAGAGTAAAAATAAATTGACAAGGCAGGGGGAATTTCTGGGGGAGTTTGGAGTGGTGTTACACTTGTGTTACTTTGGCAAGGAATGCAATGATATATTATATATAACTCCCCTATGTGATAGTTACAAATTCTCCCTCCCCCTTTCTCTAAATTGTGGGATTGAACTTGACTCAGTTGACAAAATTATCAGAGGAGGACATCGTCGAGATGGTATTCTTCCATGTGGTGAATGAGGCCTGCCAAGTATTTGCTTGAGGTATAGCAGTCAAAGCAGCTGATCTGGACATTTCTGCTCCCCACCTTGCAGGTTTGTCGTTACATCCAGTTGGAGGCATTTCCTCCAAATCTCATAATATATTCAATCTCGAATATATTTGATACTCTTTGAAACAGGGGAGGGCTTATGTTCTGGGTGGATTCTATTGGGTTGAATTACAATTATTCAAGATTGAATGAGTGGTGAAATATTTACGGAGGATTTTTCAAGCCTTGCACCTATTTGGCTGAAAGAGGTGCCAAAGTGACTCCTTCTCAAACTGATTCTTGTGGATAATACAATTTATGATGCATGAAAACTAGTTGCTGAGCCTTTAAAGCTATCTAGCGGCGTAGTTATTCACGATCCTTGGACCTTGTCTTGTGTGATAGATCTTCCATTAGGAAGTACTACGGTAATTGTTTGCAATGGTTTTAGTTTACAGGCTACTAAAAGCTTTGCTCTGGTAGCAAGCATGTGGTCCCTTATAGGCAGCCGGTCTAAATGGCTCTCATGCTATTTTGGATCAAGCACACCATCTGTTGGGTGTTGTCCACAAGACTAACCATGCAAGAAATGATCATATTATTCAATTATTCCATAAGTTCTTTTTTCTTGGCAATTTTGACCTACCAAAAAGTAAAACTTCTTTGAATGAAATCAATTAGGTACTGTTCCCTCCAACCATACTTTTCATGTCTAGAATTCATTACTTGACTGGAGTCCATTACATGATGAACCATGATTGTTTCCATAACTGGCCACATTGCGTAAAAATGGTGCCTAGTGTTAATATCTGGTGCCTCTGCCTGCAGGAAGATCTAGTCTACAAGTTAATGTTTGATTACTTCGTGCACGTCCCTGTTTTCCCTGCTTATTCTGCTTTTTTAATACTAGTCATTTGTGTTTATTGCAGAGTTCTAAGATTGATAACCTTTTGTTTCTCAAATGCAGAGAGTTTAATACTTTTTTTTTTTTGAGGGGAGTTTAATACTATTGTTTATGAGATGTAGATATGTACCGACAATGTTATCGGCTAGCAGAACTGAAGAGTACAATAATTTGTAGCAACCTCACACTTCTGTAATTGTCTTCTTTTTTCTCTGTTTTTTTGGTCCCGTCCAAGGGTGTTGCAATGCGATTGACAGGTTTTGTTAAATGCTGTTTAGCATTTGCAAAATGCAAAGTGGACATAATATAAACCACCGAGGGTTGAGTCCGCGTGGTCGGTCTCTCACCATTCAATAGGGGGATAGGGATAATAATCTCCTATGACTACGGTATTGTAATATTTAGAGGTGATGTTACAATTTAAAACGGTTTCAATTGCAACTTAAAATGATCTAAGTTATGATTCAAGAAATTTTAATTGATCTTAAATTGGGAGATCATAAAAATATAATTTTTGAAGGTTAAGGTTTTTTGAGTAGTAGGAGAAATCTCTTGTCTGTCCTAGGTGAATAAAGATGTGTTTATGTTGCTCAGGCTTGTGAGTTCGACGCGCTTATATTGCTCAATCCCCCAAGTCATATACTAGTTAAATTAAGACTTTTACTTCAGAGGGGATTTGAATTCATACCAAAGATTTGGATATAATTTGTTTAAGCAATTGATACAAATCACATTTTTTGTCATCCAAGGAACTCAAGGAAGGCAAAATTTGTACAAGATAAAAAAATATCATTAGATCAAAACTATAAGTCAATTGTTAAAAATTACATTACACATTGCAAATGAAAAACTATAATTGATTTAGGTGAGGAAATGGTTAACTATGACCCTTCTTTATTTTATTTTTTTATTTTTGGTTATTTCAACAATTTATGGTTAATGTTGATGTTTTAATTAGTTATATAAACCCTATTAAAAAATTAAATAGAATTAACTCAAGACTTTGAAAAAATACATGAAAAATATTTCAAATCAATTTATCAAATTATCATCAATTTTAAATAATAACTTTATCAAATAATCATGAGAAAATCATGAATGCATGTAGGCAGCAAGTATCACATACAAAGACACAAACATAAAATGGGAGAAATCAAATGTCTATGCAAAAAAAGCAAAATTGAATACCTCTCATAAATGTATTAATCTCAGTGTAGATGGTTTATTATTAATTGAACTGAGGAAAGAATTAATTGTAGTGCATATAAGTTGATCTAGACATCTTTGACAGTTAAAAACATAAAAACAAAATGGAGAGATAACAAATTCTTAAAAATCTAATTTATTGTTTTAGCCTATATATAAATTTCATTATTTTTTGAAAAAATTGAGGAGGGCACGACTCCCTAGAATCGTAAGTGTTCATAACAGCAATCATGCATCATTAGAACTTATAATTGAAGAACAAATTTTAGGTTCACAAAACAACGTAGAAAAAAAATCGATATTTAAAATATCAAAAGTTGTTTCTTTTTTGAAATCAAGTTACACATTTTAAGATGAATTTATNAAAAAATCGATATTTAAAATATCAAAAGTTGTTTCTTTTTTGAAATCAAGTTACACATTTTAAGATGAATTTATAATTATTTGAGGTAACTTCATGAAATATTTTGATCGATCNATAGCAGTCAAAGCAGCTGATCTGGACATTTCTGCTCCCCACCTTGCAGGTTTGTCGTTACATCCAGTTGGAGGCATTTCCTCCAAATCTCATAATATATTCAATCTCGAATATATTTGATACTCTTTGAAACAGGGGAGGGCTTATGTTCTGGGTGGATTCTATTGGGTTGAATTACAATTATTCAAGATTGAATGAGTGGTGAAATATTTACGGAGGATTTTTCAAGCCTTGCACCTATTTGGCTGAAAGAGGTGCCAAAGTGACTCCTTCTCAAACTGATTCTTGTGGATAATACAATTTATGATGCATGAAAACTAGTTGCTGAGCCTTTAAAGCTATCTAGCGGCGTAGTTATTCACGATCCTTGGACCTTGTCTTGTGTGATAGATCTTCCATTAGGAAGTACTACGGTAATTGTTTGCAATGGTTTTAGTTTACAGGCTACTAAAAGCTTTGCTCTGGTAGCAAGCATGTGGTCCCTTATAGGCAGCCGGTCTAAATGGCTCTCATGCTATTTTGGATCAAGCACACCATCTGTTGGGTGTTGTCCACAAGACTAACCATGCAAGAAATGATCATATTATTCAATTATTCCATAAGTTCTTTTTTCTTGGCAATTTTGACCTACCAAAAAGTAAAACTTCTTTGAATGAAATCAATTAGGTACTGTTCCCTCCAACCATACTTTTCATGTCTAGAATTCATTACTTGACTGGAGTCCATTACATGATGAACCATGATTGTTTCCATAACTGGCCACATTGCGTAAAAATGGTGCCTAGTGTTAATATCTGGTGCCTCTGCCTGCAGGAAGATCTAGTCTACAAGTTAATGTTTGATTACTTCGTGCACGTCCCTGTTTTCCCTGCTTATTCTGCTTTTTTAATACTAGTCATTTGTGTTTATTGCAGAGTTCTAAGATTGATAACCTTTTGTTTCTCAAATGCAGAGAGTTTGATACTTTTTTTTTTTTTTGAGGGGAGTTTAATACTATTGTTTATGAGATGTAGATATGTACCGACACTGTTTTTTTGGTCCCGTCCAAGGGTGTTGCAATGCGATTGACAGGTTTTGTTAAATGCTGTTTAGCATTTGCAAAATGCAAAGTGGACATAATATAAACCACCGAGGGTTGAGTCCGCGTGGTCGGTCTCTCACCATTCAATAGGGGGATAGGGATAATAATCTCCTATGACTACGGTATTGTAATATTTAGAGGTGATGTTACAATTTAAAACGGTTTCAATTGCAACTTAAAATGATCTAAGTTATGATTCAAGAAATTTTAATTGATCTTAAATTGGGAGATCATAAAAATATAATTTTTGAAGGTTAAGGTTTTTTGAGTAGTAGGAGAAATCTCGTATGTCCTAGGTGAATAAAGACGTGTTTATGTTGCTCAGACTTGTGAGTTCGACGCGCTTATATTGCTCAATCCCCCAAGTCATATACTAGTTAAATTAAGACTTCTGCTTCAGAGGGGATTTAAATTCATATCAAAGATTTGGATATAGTTTGTTTAAGCAATTGATACAAATCACATTTTTTGTTATCCAAGGAACTTGAACGTTTGATCTCAAGGAAGGCAAAATTTGTACAAGATAAAAAAATATCATTAGATCAAAACTATAAGTCAATTGTTAAAAATTACATTACACATTGCAAATGAAAAACTATAATTGATTTAGGTGAGGAAATGGTTAACTATGACCCTTCTTTATTTTATTTTTTTATTTTTGGTTATTTCAACAATTTATGGTTAATGTTGATGTTTTAATTAGTTATATAAACCCTATTAAAAAATTAAATAGAATTAACTCAAGACTTTGAAAAAATACATGAAAAATATTTCAAATCAATTTATCAAATTATCATCAATTTTAAATAATAACTTTATCAAATAATCATGAGAAAACCATGAATGCATGTAGGCAGCAAGTATCACATACAAAGACACAAACATAAAATGGGAGAAATCAAATGTCTATGCAGAAAAAGCAAAATTGAATACCTCTCATAAATGTATTAATCTCGGCGTAAATGGTTTATTATTAATTGAACTGAGGAAAGAATTAATTGTAGTGCATATAAGTTGATCTAGACATCTTTGACAGTTAAAAACAAAAAAACAAAATGGAGAGATAACAAATTCTTAAAAATCTAATTTATTGTTTTAGCCTATATATAAATTTCTTTATTTTTTGAAAAAATTGAGGAGGGCACGACTCCCTAGAATCGTAAGTGTTCATAACAGCAATCATGCATCATTAGAACTTATAATTGAAGAACAAATTTTAGGTTCACAAAACAACGTAGAATAAAAATCGATATTTAAAATATCAAAAGTTGTTTTTTTTTTGAAATCAAGTTACACCTTTTAAGATGAATTTATAATTATTTGAGGTAACTTCATGAAATATTTTGATCGATCATGAATTAGTTATAACTCCTCCTTCAAAAGGTGTCTCTTAATCTCAAAAGAGTAACGGTACACAGCATACATAAAATTAAAAAAGTTGAACCTNTTTTATTTGATAAATGTAGATAAAAAATTTATCCACTCAATGCATCCATATTTTGGGCTTTAATATAATTTTTTTTCTCAATTTTCATTGATAATAGATCGTCTATTATAAGTAGTGGATTATAATTAGTTTAGTCAAAAAAAATGTAAAATAAGATCACTTCTATTTTCAAGTTATTATAAACATTTTTCGAAACATTTTATTTTAAGATCATGTTATTTTAATATTAAGATTAAAAATTATATACCTTATGTAGAGTTAAAATAGACCTTTCAACTCGTCCAATCTATCCGAGTTAAACTCCTACCTGGCACCCCTCCAGTACAACCCAACCCTAGTCAAATTTGCTGCCCAAATAAACCCGACCCATTCCTTGGCCCTGCTGCAACATTTAAGCTTTTTTCTAATTTGGAAATAGTTGCCTTGTGCCTCTGACTTTGTTANTTTGCTGCCCAAATAAACCCGACCCATTCCTTGGCCCTGCTGCAACATTTAAGCTTTTTTCTAATTTGGAAATAGTTGCCTTGTGCCTCTGACTTTGTTATCAATTTACAAGTAGCACTCTTCACTTTTTAGTCTCACAACATACATCCCAATAAACTTGCATCAACCATACTCTAAAATCTCGTGTAATAAATTATAAATTTTTAATTTTTAAATAATAAATTAAATTTAAATTCACGGAGCTCCAATGGGCATGTACGTATGCTTTTCACTTCTGCACCTCACAAATGTCATTCAAATTATCTCAACAAACCTCATTGCACGCCCAACTATCTTCAATCACCTTCATCCGTTACCATTTTCAACACTCCCTATTGCAGAAAGCAAACCATTTACCCCAAAATGAACATCACACTACCACCTCCCCGTTCATGCTCCAATACCATGAAACACTTCACTAACCGAAAAGAGCACATAGGAGTTTTCTTCTTGAGTAAAGTCTGAGAGAAACTCATTCTTTACTGACTTGCTACGTTTCCAGTTAGCACGACTCTTGACATCACTTTTCCGGTAAAAAGTCATCTTAACCTAAAAGATTGAAATTGAGTTACCCAACTTATTGAATACNGACATCACTTTTCCAGTAAAAAGTCATCTTAACCTAAAAGATTGAAATTGAGTTACCCAACTTATTGAATACAACTATGGGCCTGAAATGCTGTCTTTCAATTACGGGACCTCTCTCGAGCCCCAGTTCTTCCACGATTTGATTGAACCAGGCAAATCTTATTTACAAGAATTACCTCTCTGCAATTCACAGTTTTTTTCCCTGGGATGGTGAAGACTCAAAAGTTCCCTTGACATTTTATCCAGAAGTTAAATATCACTGCTACACACATATTAGCTGGTTTACTTCATCGAAAGTGGGAAGAAATTTTCCACAAAATGTCTCAAAATCAGGTGTTTTTGTACAGAAACAGACAAATGGCCTATGTACACAGTACACACTTTCTAAAGCACAAACATATAAGAAAAAGAAGTATAAAAAGCCTGCTTTAGTAGATTTTCGACCTTGGAAAGTTTGTATATATTTCATTCAGTGAAACTCTTTGTGGGCATAAAGAAACCATCTTGGTGCAAATGAATACAACAGTACCCTTAGAACAGAGCATTTACAACGAATAAAGTGCTTATCTTTTGATCTCAAGCTAATAACACATGTCATAATCAGAGAAAAAAGGTTTACATAATCTCATACATTTTCAGTTTTCCTATTGTCTGCATTTTTACAAATGTCAGAAACTCCCAACAGATAAGTGTAGCCTAAAATGCAAACAAAAAATAATCACACCAGGATCATGGCCATCAACAATATATAGCATGGCTTTAACAAAAGGTACATTTTCACTCTATCCATAACTTTGAGTCACTTTACTACAGAACATGGAACCTAACTGAAGCAGAAAGCCGAATGAACTTTTTTCAGGAAAATCATGGAGAGAATGTCAGAACAACGTAGGTTAGCATTAACACCTGCATCTGCAACCAATGACATATTCCATTAATGTTTTGTGACAATGTATGCATGTAATACTTGAGCATCACGAATAATTCTAGTCCACAATCACTTTCACTGAAAGTTATGGAGAATTGGTGACCTCAAAAAGAGATGAATGATTTGCGTTTTGTTTTAATGGTTTACTAAAATGCACGGTTTTCATACATACTAAAGGCATCTCAAAATTGAAAAGCCCACTAAACAGGGTTCATCTAAAGTTAAACAAACTAATACATGTTCTGGTCAACTGTAAATAAAGAGAAATAGATGAAGAGGAAATAAATCTAAAAACTGGAACAAAGCAAAGAGGTCTCCTGCCTTTAATCAAAATTCAGTAATTCATCGACTAAATGTGTTTGACCTAAGATCACACGACAGGAAACAAAGTAATCTTTGATATCCTTGGTTCCAATCATTTATGTCCATGAACACAAGTCATACATCAGAAACATGGGCTTGAGAAAAAAGCACACTAGAATAAACTGAAGTTATCCTGCAAACAGTATGTCAAGAAAGCTATGTCAAATGTATAAGCAACTAACCGGTGAACAAGATCAGCTTTCATGATCTCTTATATAGATGGTGGCGTGCCAACATCTCAGATATCCCTAAAGCAGAAATGCTTTCACACCCAAAAAGCTCTTGAAGCTTCGCATCACATACTATCACCATCGCATTCAATGGATCCTAATATAGGAAAAAAAGAGAGACAGGTTATATTTCAACCATAGCCTGACAAATCTCACAATCAACATTCAGAAAATGCAAGAAGCTTGCAGGTAGGTTCCCAATATAAAGATCAATAGTATAATTGAGAAAGTAAAAAAACAGAATACATTTTTAGAGTGTACACTCTAGTAAGTTGTCCGCACTGATTGCTCATTAGATGCTCCACCACTCCCAACCTTGTGCTTAACTTTGCTTTCAAAGCATCCTAGATTTTGAAAAACTGATAAAAACATCTCTTCATAAAGATTAACAAAGTAAACCTAACAGCTTATGCATCAGATTTAGTAAAGGCACTCTGATAAGGGCACCGAGTGTTAGAAATGTAACCACGCAACGTTTTCTTACTGACACAAGTAGTAAACAACTCTTTCTCGGATGATACCAAGCTTCACCAAATCAATTTAAGGAAAGGGCAGCTCAGAACATCAATGAAGATATCAAACCAAGCTCCAGATGAAATACCTTCCGACAAAGAAAATATCTAGTCAAAGGCTAAAAGAAGGGGAACATATTTCTTGAGATCAATCTTATTTTTTGGCAAACATGCAAAAAATTACGATGTCAAGACGACTATGTAATAAAGAAAACATGCAAAAAATACATTTTAGAGCGTACACTCTAGTAAGTTCTCTGACTGATTACTCACTCTCAACCTTGTGCTTAACTTCGCTATCAAAGCATCCTAGCATTTGAAAAACTAATAAGAACACCTTTGCATAAAGATTGACTTTAAGGAAACCTAAAAGCTTATGTATCTGATTTACCAAGGGCAGTCTAATAAGGGCACCGAGTGCTTAGAAATGTAACCACCCAACATTTTCTTACTGACACAATTTGTAAACAACTCTTTCTCAGACGATACCAAGCTTCACAAAATCAATGAAGTTATCAAACGAAGCTCCAGATGAAATACCTTCCAACGAAGAAAATATTTAGTCAAAGGCTAAATGAAGAGGAACATATTTCTTGAGATCGATCTTATTTTTTGGCAAACATGCCAAAAATTACAATGTCAAGACAACTATGTCATAAAGAAAATGTGGGAAAAACCCATTCATTTAGTTACAAACCTCAAGTTGATTGACCTTTATGTATTCCCAGACACGTCTTAAAACCTCGGGTTGCGACAGCTCCCTTTCACTGGTACCAAAGAAATTGGCAAGTGCTTCGGACATTATCACAATCGGAACAGATTCAGTACTTCTACTACCAGATTCAGCTTCTACCTTCAATTTCTTAGAATTTTGACCAGTCTGCTCTGCAAGATTTTTTAAACCAAGTTATGCATCAAATTCATCATAAAGAAAAAGAAAAGAAAAAAACAATATTCAATCAGATATATACTTGTAGGTTCCAGAGGAATAATATGTTTAGCTAGCAGCTTATTCATCTTGAACATGTCTGTACAATCTGTCTCAAATACCAAACGCAGCTCATCATTGCAAATTATCTTCCTTTTGTTGCTTGGGTCTTGAAGGTTGTTTTTCCTTATGTATGCCCACAGCTGCTTCACAATCTGAACCAGATGGACCATCTTAGCAGAAACTACACAGAAAATGGCACATCAAACTATCACCAAAGTATATCTGAATCCAAACCTCAGTCCTTGGTAATGCCGGCTGGCCAACAATGGTCTGAAGTTCAGGAGAAACACCACAGAGCTTGTTTAGGCCACCTGGACCACCTCTTCTCTTTTTTCCAGGTTGAGCACTGCACAAAGATGGTATAAAAATCAAATCAGGTCACGAATCAATTATTTATTCCACTATCACAATGAAAATGTATAATTTTTGGGAAGTTTCGAAGAGTAAGACAAAATTAAGAGGGGGTGTGAAGAGTTGGCATGACAACTGACTAATTTTTAGGGAAGTTATGCAGCATATATCATATCTTAGGTCATGCGAGGATGAAAAGGAGTATTGATGAGATTTTCAAGGCATGCAAAAATTAGCAATGGAGGATTTAAGGAATTTCACTACCCAGTCCAATTCAAAGTGATGCCTGCTACTGAGACTTGGAGAAAAGATGATGTAAATTTCAGATGCATTTCCATGTACAATAGCTCTGCCTCTCTTCCCTAGTACGAAAGAAGCTTACACTCAATACATATGACATGTCAAATGGCCTACCACACTTATTAACGTGACAAGAAAAAATTGAATAATTCTATTGCATGCACACTTTTTCGGAAAATAGAAAACTAAATGAAAAGAAAATTGAGGGGAAGAAGTCCCGCTTCAAGGGGGGTGGAAACCTTCGATGGTTCACTTCGAGGAGAACCGAACCTCTAAACCTTTCACAAGAAAGTTTATCTCATATTCCAGTCATTTCATTGATAATGAGATTTTTAAATACAAAATATAACTAACTAAAAAGATAACTAACACAATCTATACCTCCACTTCCTAAGTAACCACCTAAAAACTACCTACAAAGACTCTATCACTAACCTCACTAACCCACTCACTAATAACTTCCTCTAACTACATCTAATATTACTTAAAAAATATATTAAAACTATGGACATAAAATTCCATCACCCTTTAAAAAAACGTTGCCCCAAAAGTTTGATTTGTTGTGTAGAAAAACGAAGGTGGCCATCCAACTTCTATGTCATTGTAACACTCAACATGATCAACACTGGCCATTTGATTCTTCACTGTATGCTGCCATGGCTCTCCGGTGGTCAAGTAGGATTTAATCGCACCATTTGTTTGTGTTAAAATGGCCTTGGTACAATTCATCCCAATGTTTGCCAATGGATGTATCACCGAATCCACTTTATTCCTTTTCGTTGCAGCATTAACAATCACTTCCCTTGTTGTCTTACTAATAATTCCTGATTCCTTCAAATCCACAAAGCTACAATCTCCATGACCAATTGATCTATAATACGGGTTGACAATAACACTGTCTTCTTGAAAAAAAATTCTTAAGTTTGTTGAATATTTCTAGCTTGCGTTGATTTTCCTCGATCAATTTGTTTAACGCTTTTTGAAAATCATCATGCATTGATCTCAAAATCTCCAATAATGTAATCATTTGCTAGATCATTGGCTCTGATACCAATTGTTAAGTGTACACCTTTTTCGGAAAATAAAAAAGTAGATGAAAAAAATTCCGAGGGGAAGAAAACTCGATGGTTCACTTCGAGAAGAACTGAGCCTCCAAACCTTTCGCAAGAAAGTTAATCTCAAATTCCGCATAGCAATTTCATTAATAATGAGATCTTTAAATACAAAGTATAACTAACCAAAAAGATAACCCACTTTCTAAGTCATCACCTAAAAAACTACACACAAAAATTATCACTAACCCAGTCACTAATAACATTCTATAACTACATCTAATATTACTTCAAAAATATATTAAAATATGCACATAACAAATTCATTTTCATG
This sequence comes from Ilex paraguariensis, assembly GCA_963454935.2. Lineage (NCBI taxonomy): Eukaryota > Viridiplantae > Streptophyta > Magnoliopsida > Aquifoliales > Aquifoliaceae > Ilex > Ilex paraguariensis. The sequence goes on from CAUOFW020004392.1 coordinate 82,533, forward strand.
GCTCTCTAAATGCCCTCCCAGTGTTTCTTAGATCATCAGCCTTCAGCTGGCTCAATGTTTATAAGAACAAAGTTGTTTAGCACTATCGGAAAATGGCATTTTTTTAATTGACATATTCGAAAAATTGGAGATTGTATCATCAATAACCTTGGCCATGTTCATTTTGTGATGTTTGCTTGGCTTTCGGTCAAGAATTTGAGAAACATTTTCTTTCATTTGTCTTTTTTTTTTTCCAGCCCCAGTACTTGGTATTGCATGATCATAAGAAAATTTTGGCCTTCATGGGAGGCATGAAAGGATGGTAACACAATGCGTCAGAATGAAACTTTCCAAGTGTAAAAGGGTTAACCTTCTCTTCGGTGACGATATCAACGTTGTTCAATCCAACATAGGACAAGAGGGTAAATGACAACATGCAGTGTTAAGTATACTCGGATCTGTTAGTACTTATGTAATGTTGTTGGAGGTATAAATTTGGCAATTATTTTAGGTCGTTGATCTTTATTGATTTGAAAGTGTGAATAAGAGACGGATAGGGAGGACAGGTTTCTAAATTTCTAAATGAGTAAAAAGTGGCAAGTGGGTTATCATTGTTGATGACTGATTTTAATAAATTTATTGCAAAAAAAAGGTGATATATAACCTTTTCTGCGTTTTGAAATCCAGTAAAAACAAGAATCTGCTCACACATGCAATGAAACAATTTGGATCCAACAAACATCACATCTAACCCAGAAATGAGATAATCCTATAAAACAAAGCAAACCCTCGGAAAAACCTCTTCAGCCCCGACACAGCCCACAAGCAATGTCTCACTTACACGGCATATACGTAATAAACAATTAACTTCTTCAAACCAAGAACAACGACACCATTCAACTACAACGAGCAGTTGCAAAATTTAAGATTATCCACCCCTTTGGTTGGTGAGAAAATGTCTGAGACGCAAAGGCAAAAAATCATTTCTTTTATTTCCACATTTTCTCACCAACCAACCAGACTGTTTAGAAAAAAAACATACCTTTCTTTTGGGGCTTCAGGAGCATCAACGTCAGAGGTCACGGCGGCGGCAGCAGTGGTGGCGACAGGAGTAGCTAATGCCTCCGATTTTATGGCCGGCGGTGGCTGCGGCGGTCGGAAACCGAAATCCTCGGGACGACGGACGGTGAAATTGGGAGAGACTTGGGAAGGAGGAGCAGGGTGGAAATTAGGGTTCTGGTGGAGGGCAAAATGGTCTTTCGGAGGCTGGAGGAACTGTGGTGGTGGTGGTTGAGGTCGGAGGAGAAGGTGGATCTGGGTTCGAATGAAGTCGATTTTGTGAGTGAGGTCTAACCCTAGTTTGGATTGAAGCTGCTGAACAACGGCGTGTAGGGAGTTTAGGCTGTTGTTAGGGTTCGACTCGCGAAGAAGAGACTCCAAACCCTCGGCTATGTCCTGGTCCGACACCATTCTCACTTGACCTCTCACTCGTTCACATAATAACACAAAATAAACGGTACAAGCTCTCTCTCTCTTTCTCTCTCCTCTCTCTGGTTCTCTCTTCTCGCTCTCTCTCTCTGTCGCTCTCTGCCTGCTCTTTCTCTCTCTTCGTCTCTCTCTCTCTCTCTCTCTCTTTATAGGAAATTGAAATGACTAGATAGTCCTTGGGTAAGGTATCAGATGACATGTCGTACTTGGAGAATGACTTTCAAGGTCCAATCAGAGCGAGCCATGTTATGGATCCTAAGGGTAGTTAGGAATGGCATTTGGCACCTTCATGTCACACTATAAATGCCCATATTGTGAAAGCAAACATGAAACATGATTATCCAAGTACTACTAATTATCATATTTATAATTAAAAAAATTATATTTTATCAAAAATTCAGTAAGTCTACCTTAGAATTCTAGGACTAAAAAATAAATCATTCAACGTCCTAATAGAGGGAAGATATAGATAAGAGAGAATACCTAATATTATCTTATGCTCTGCTTTGTATGTTAAAAAACGTAAAAAGATAAAAAGTTAAAGAAATAAATAAAATCTTGTGTTTAATAAATAAATAAAATATAAATGATGAAAAATGTGATGTATTAATTTTTCTTCTAATTCACTAAAATCAATCCCTCCAAAAACGGAAGGAAAATTGATGAAAAGTTAATTATTTGCATTGAGATATATATATATATATATTCACACATTAATTTCATATAAGAATATAACGATAAAATATGNCTTTGTATGTTAAAAAACGTAAAAAGATAAAAAGTTAAAGAAATAAATAAAATATTATGTTTAATAAATAAATAAAATATAAATGATGAAAAAGGTGATGTATTAATTTTTCTTCTAACTCACTAAAATCAATCCCTCCAAAATCGAAAGGAAAGTTGATGAAAAGTTAATTATTTGTATTGAGATATATATATATATATTCACACATTAATTTCATATAAGAATATAACGATAAAATATGAATATATGTATATTTAAAAAATTAAAAAAAATAAATTTTAAATTTTAAAATTTAAATTAAAAAAATATTTTTCCCATCTTACCTCAGGGTAAAAATTTTTGATTCAACACAATTTACATTACTCCAACTATACACAAATTTTATGATACAAACTTAATTAACTCAAATACGACACGAAAATAAAATGTCAACTCGTAACTCGATATAACACAATTAGTTAAATGAGTTAAGTTAGGTGTGACTAATGTTCAACACAAATCAGTAATGACTCAATACAAATCTGACACGATACAATTCGATTGTCACCCCTAATCCTACCCAAAAAAAAAAAATTAGTCATTTTTTTTCCATCCATTCAATCAAACACAAAAGAAGACAAGTGTATCATTTCTAATTTTCCTTTCTTTAATAATAGAAAGTATATTCCTCCTACTTTTACATCCTTCCTACTAAACGGAGCATTAATTAATGTGAAAAATGCATAGACTTATTAGAATTTTCAAGTTTGGGGGATAATTTTTTGGGGGCTAATTTTTTACCGTTAGATTATGAATCTAGATCACTCTTGCAATAAGTTAATTTAGGGATTCAAAATCGATTTTATCTTATTAGTATAGATATCGAACCTAATTATTGATATAATTTATTGACTTAATTCATCATAAGTAATTAATTGGATCTCACTTCTAATTTAATGATTATGAATAATTAGGTGACCATAAATTAGTTCATTTAAAAAGAAAAAAGAAAAAAAAATTGGTTCTAGAATCTTTAACAACTTGATTATGCACTTGAATTCTTGTTAATAAATTATTAGTTTGAGTCTCATTGAGCACAAAATTTTAGAATTTATTCGAGTTTATAATACAATGAGGAACCAATCGAGGTTTAAATCTTATGGGCCTCTTTGAGAGTTTTAACATTACTACTAACGTTACTCTCATCAAAATGTCTATTTGTGAGTTTTAATCAATTATTCACTACGGACATAATTCATTTAGTCAATAAATTTCAAGCCTTATGTATTGAATTAAACACGGATTTAGAAGGTGCATAGACTATTTTTCCCGAAACACCTTTTAAATCTTATTCAAACACGCATACCAAATATGCCACAGGTGCAGTGGTGGTTGAATCTACGAGGACAAAAAATTGTTGTATCTTAAACCTATAAATTCCTAAACCCCACCTACACATTATTGTGGTTGAGTGGAACCTTGACCTTTAAGTTTTGTTTGATATTGATGAAAAAATAAAAAAAATTATATTAGGATTATGGTTGATTCAAGTAAAGACATGTGGAAGAATATGTGACATAGAACTTTGATATTTCTTATCCTTTTTACTCTCATTTGTTCTCTAAAATTCGTAGTGACGGAATTTTGTGTAAGAAATTATTGTTTAATTATTTATTAATATGATGTCGAGCAGGCATATGAGTAAAAATGAATATAGGATAAATTGTATCAATGGCCCATAAAGTTTAACGTCTATCAGACTTTGGTCTGATATCAATCCAAAAAAGTGATGAAAAATATCATGCGCTTTGGCACATGAGAGTATTAACATACATTTTTGTTATTGCACTTTCAAAACATTGGGCATAAAAGATAAAAGAAAAATAATCTCACAAAAAGAAAAAAATATAGTATTACCCTCCCCATTATCGACATCCCTAATACCCTTACCTAAAATAGCCTCTGATAACATTGTCGGTAGCAATACCAATGACCACCCAATTTCTCTTTCTCTCTATTTGCAAGACTCCATCGCTGGTATCTATTTTCAACCGCTAGGTACCATCACCACCATTCACCTTCTAAATTACTCAATCTCCCGTTCTTTCTCTTTCTCTCTCTCTCTCTTTCTTTCTTTGGTTCTCTTATATTATCAGCGCTTCACACACAAAACACAGTACAAAACCTAACCTAAACCACTATTGCAAATCTCATACGCTTGACACCATCTCCACCAACCCAACCCATAACATAGCCATATCTCCTCCTTCTCCATCGTGACCTATAACCCCACACTTGTTCCCTACCACTATAATTTCAGACCGATGCTATGAATTGGAGCTTGATTGCCTATGGAATTTGCAAAAATTAGGTATTTTGTGACTGTGTTGTGTTTTTGTATTTGTTTGTGAGACAGAGATTGTGTATTTAAGAGGGAGAGAGATCGACTCAAATTGCCTAGAGTGGAGAAAGATCCATAGTTAATCAGAGAAAAAATGGCCTTGTGATTGAGAGAAAATAAAGAGAAAGAAGATGTATGTTTAGTACATGTTTAATATAATTCAGATGACGGATAATATTATTAGGATGCACAAATTGTTAAGAAAATATTAAAAATGCTTGTCAGTATTCTCATGTGTCAAACACGTGATATTTTTCGTCATTTTTATGGACGATATTTGATGTCAAGGACCATATTAACTGAATGTGTGAACACAAATAACTAAATTAATAAAATTAAAATTTTGAGGAATAAAATAAGGTAAATTTTAAATTTTAAGGTTCTATTAGTACAATTTATCCGGAAGAGACGAAATGAGAAGATGGTCGGTTGGCCGGGTGGTTGTTATTGAAAGGACCAGATGACATGATGGAAAAAACCATAGACGTAAAGTTTGATCGATAACAAAGAGACTGACATAAAGAAGTGTAATGCTGTGATCATTCCCTTGTTCACATTACTCAACTTTACAATAAATTTATGAGGAAGGCAACGGTATTTAACTCGCGATTTTTTCACCGTATTTAATTTTTAAATCTCCTATTTTGAAGTGAAACTCGGTCGATCTAAATTAACTCGCGATTGTTATATGATTATTTGACCACAAGGCAAATAGAAGTTCAATATTGAGACTTAGTTATTATTTAATTACATGATATCCGATACTTTACTAAATAAAACATTCTATTAAAAAAAATCATTTTTTTCACTCAATTTGAAAAAAATTTGGATAATTAGGCCTGAGACATAATAATAAAATTGAAAATTCAAGTTTTACTTATTATATTAATGTCACATCATTTGTTGGCTTATTCTTTTGACAATACAGTATTATTCATTTTTTTGCGTATGAGGACCGAAGTCCTACCCAATGATTAAAGTCCTCCCTATTAGAGCGGCATGTTGAAAAAAGGGTGGAACCTCTAACCGCATCCGTTACTCTTTTTTGAAATGAATCTATTTAGGCTAATACAACGGTCAATCACTGAGCTCAATGTAGACTTCAAGACTCAAATCTTCAACCTCAGAGTGAGAAGTTTGACCGATAACTTACTAAACGACCCTGCTCGGTGACATGTTGAAGGTTTGATTCTCCTCCTCTGCTCCCTTCTCCCCTTTGCTTGTAGTGTAAAAAATTATTTTCTATCAAAAAATTGTGTGTATAATTCTCATTCCTAAATATGACAATTATACTGCCTAGGAGATGTTACTGCTTCTAGTTGGTCTCCTACTTAGTACCATCATTCTTCTTTTTAATTTTTTTAATTTTTATACGTTATCTTTTCCCTTAAATTTTGGCAAAACAATATAAAAATCTCCTAATTGGATTTTATGCTCTTATCTAAACTCTTATGTTACAAAGTTCCATTGATTGACATTCTTTAACAACAACTTAGTTTGAAAAAGTTGAATCTGGTGTTCAAAATTGTAAAATTACTTATTAAAATTTTTGAATTTGAAACATGTAACAATCAAGTATGAAACAGTTACACAATAATAAACGAAAAAGTTACATCAGGCTTACGAAACAGAGACACAAAAGGGTTACAACAGTGTAACAGAACAGTAACAACAAACAGTTACACGTAACTATTTAAAATAATTCAACATAAATACTAACTTGTTTGCAGAATAGAATAATAAGTAGATAAAAACTAGTGTTTGATATTATGTCCTTAATACAGATTTCGCCCCCACACACGATACTTATAGAATGTCGAGGGTCTGTCTCGCAGGATACAATGATATTTTCACGAGCAAAAGTAGTATTGCAATCTACTCGTTCAGTGAACCAAATTTATGTTGTGTACTCTTCAAATGCACTGCCTTAATGTAATGCACAAATAACTGCCCTAATGCCGAACATGAACTGATAAATTGAATGAATAAAATGAATGATTGAACTGAGTATTTATTGATAGTCTAGTGACTGTTTGGACAGCTGCCACACTAAATGACACAACCAGAAACAAAAAATCGACCAGCTAGTGGACACTTTGAATAACTGTTATTCATGAACAATAACAAATTCAATTTTGGACTAGATTATTTGACCTAGTGCGTACCGAAAATCAATTTCGATTCAGAAATTCTCGTGCCATTAATTAAATGAATTTTATTCAAAAAAATAGAGTTTGGTCTAACCCACACTTGAGCCCGAGTCATGGCGAGGAGAGGCGAGCGACACGCGCATGGTCAAATTGAAGGTACATAGACGTTCATTCCGTTCGTAAAACTATGGTACCCTTGAGGCCCAATCCCATAGAGTAAATTTGCCCTATATATATGTCTATATAGAATTTCTTAATCAATCAATGTAAGATTGGTGTCAAATCCCACATTTTTTTTAAATATGTTTTTTGGGGAGGGGGGAAGGGAACTTGAATCCATAACTTCAAGAAGGCAAAGTCTTCACAAAGTAAAAAGTATCATTGGACAACCTTTATTTCACAATTCAAGAGAGTCATTTTGGAGCCTATTTTCTCATTCATTTTTTATTCGATTTGAACAAATGAATATACCACGTTATTCTTCTCACGGAATAAAATATGAATTTACGAAAATTTATTCAAAATAACAAACGAGTCTCATTTGAATTTAGGTTTAAAATCAACTAAAAATTCAATTTTTATATTTAAAAAACTGTTTTTGTCCAACAGAAACATGACAACCCTAAGAGTTAAAAAATATTACAACTTAAGGATAGTTCAAGTGATAATAAAAATTAATTATAAATTTAGACGTCTTAAATTTAAATATTGATAACTCTTTGGAGTCGGGACATAAAAAATTTATCCCTAGTGAATACCCTAGCCTCAACATGAATAATTTATTTTTGATCAAACTAAAAAAGAGATTAGACGAAGTGCACATAAACTCACCCAAACACCTCTGAGTTGAACTAAAAAATAATATAAAATAATATAAGCTCAAAATAAAAACTACATCGAGTTATACCAGTCGCTGCTTATTAAAAAAGGCATATTATTCACTTATATCAATTTGGACGGTGGAAAAAATAGAATATTTAGAACTTTTTTTTCGTATATAATCTTTTTTCAAAGTTAAGTTGTAACTAAATAAAAGGGTCAACAAGCAAAGTGATAATCCTACAAGTTAAGTGGTTAATGTAGTGATAATTAACCCATGAATCCCTTTTGGTATAAATGTGTAATTGTTGTGAAATATGGATAATATAATTGAAATTTTATTTTTAACTTCTCAAAAGACAGAAAGGGTGTCAAAATCTAACCCGCCCACTAACACTTGAATAAAATGTAAATACGGTTTACAATTTGAGGATTTGAGTCTTTATGTTTTCATTTAATACACGAGTGAACTTGATAAAGACAAAATTAATAAAAAAAAAATTAGGAGCAAAATTAATAAAAAAATATACGACATAATTATATATTGATTAAATATGATTTATATAAAATAATTAAAAAAAGATATAAATTAATAAATAAAATATTTTTCAACATCAATTTTTTTAAAACTCGGCATGAACCGGTCTAATTCTAACACCATTTACAGGCCTGACGGAAGAAAACAAAAATGTCGAAGCTGTTGCTGAGGTGGCGATACAGGAGCAAACTACGTGATGAGATGTTCGACAGAAAAGGCGAGTGAGGTTTTTTATGATACCCAGCGCGTACAATTTTACCACTCAATCAAAATATTAACTATCGTCATTGGCCTCATTCCTCCCTCATGGTCTTGCCGTGTCGACGTCTCAAACGTCTCTCTCTCTCTCTCTCTCTCGCCCTTTGCCCACCAACGAAGCAAATATTGATTCTTTCTCTCTATGTGTTGTGTCAGTGTGTGAAAATTCACAGTCGAAACATGAATTAGAAAGGTGATTAGAATGAGTAACTGATTTCTGCAGGTATGCATTTCATGCGTTTTCTTCAGTCTTACGACTTCTTTTATGAGTTTCAACCATTTTGAATCACCATTTATGAAGAACTAGAACACATCTTTTTTTCTAGATATTGAATGAAATTGGGGATTTATTCGAGTTTTGTCACCTGGTAGCATGATTTGCTAATGGTTTGTTGCACCATTTGTTTATATATCTCTGTCTGAATACGCGTCATTGAATCTGGTTATAGTTTTTTAATGCTTGTTTTCAATATTCTGGTTGAGTTGGTAGCAATTTGGTGAAATTTTGGGACGAAATTAGCGGGCAATTGATTTTCTTCCCCTCGCGCGTGATTTGAGTAACCGCGGGGCTAAGGAAGATGTCTAGTTTTGTGGGTGTGGAGATTTATTCGAGTTTTGTCACCTGGTAGCATTATTTGCTAATGGTTTGTTGCACCATTTGTTTATATATCTCTGTTTGAATACGCGTCATTGAATCTGGTTATGGTTTTTGAATGCTTGTTTTGAAGATTCTGGTTGAGTTGGTAGCAATTTGGGGACGAAATTTGGCAGGCAAGTGATTTTCTTCTCCTCGCGCGTGATTTGAATAACCGCGGGGCTAAGGAAGATGTCTAGTTTTGTGGGTGTTCTTGTTTCTGATCAGTGGCTTCAAAGCCAGTTCACGCAGGTTGAACTCCGGAGCCTCAAATCCAAAGTAACTATTTCTCATTCCTTCTCCTTGACATGTCATTGCTTCTGCGATATTTGCTTCTTTTGGAATTTGGTCATGACATTGATTTGAATGAGTTATTGATGGGTCTTGTGGTAGTTTATTAATGAGTGAAATGTGTGCTTGTTTTGTTTGGTTTTTTTGTAGTTTAATTCATTGAGGAATCAGAATGGTAAAGTTACTGTTGGTGATTTGCCACCTTTAATGGCGAAACTAAAGGCTTTCAGTGAGATGTTCAACGAGGACGAGATTAGAAGGATATTGGACGAGTCAGATTCTGATAAGAGTACTGAGATTGATTTTGAAGGCTTCCTCAGGGTCAGTCTTTGTCTACTTCCTTTCTCAGTATCAGTCTTATTAAATTCAATAGTAGTGAAATATAGTTGTATGAAATGAACAACTAAAATATGAGTTGATAGGCTGTAATTTTACTTTTGTGGAATTAGAGGGGTACAGTTTTTATCAGCATATTAAAAAACGTATGCTGCCAATTTACTTGCATTCGATTTGAACAATGCTTAGTTATATCTTAATTAGTGCATTGAATGGGCAGACATATCTGAATTTGCAAGCTCGAGATACGACCAAATTGGGTAGTTCAAAAAACTCCTCGTCGTTCCTCAAGGCCACCACAACCACCCTTCTTCACACTATAATTGAATCAGAGAAAGAATCTTATGTTGCTCACATCAACAGCTATCTTAGGGATGATCCATTTTTGAAGCAGTTTCTCCCTATGGATCCAGCTACAAATGCTCTATTTGATATTGCAAAAGATGGAGTTCTTCTCTGGTATTTAAGCGGGGTCTCTTTTAAAATACTCTTACAACAATAGAAGCTAATAGGTTGTGTTTGTTTTGATTTGTTTCATGGCTTGATGCAGTAAGCTTATCAATGTTGCTGTGCCGGGTACAATAGATGAAAGAGCTATCAACACGAAACGAGTACTCAACCCATGGGAAAGAAATGAGAATCATACACTTTGCCTCAACTCTGCTAAGGCTATAGGTTGCACTGTAGTTAATATTGGCACCCAAGACCTGGTTGAAGGAAGAGTGAGTTGAGTTATTTCAGATATATCCATAACATATATCCATACAGGTGATATTGGGAGATTCTTGGAGTCCTAATTTTTTGTTTCTAATTATTCATTCTGCAGCCTCATCTGGTACTTGGGTTGATTTCTCAAATTATAAAGGTTGGTATTTAAACTTTATGTTTCCTATTAGTGAGTCTTTTTAGTCTTTATATTGAAAACAACACACCGATATGATGGTAGGGGTTCATATGTTAATCATAGAGGCGTTGCACTCCTAGTTTGTAGATTGATTCTCATTCTGTTACAGTAACTTATTGTGAATTGTACTTTCAGATCCAACTATTGGCAGATCTCAACCTTAGGAAGACACCTCAGCTTGTGGAATTGGTGGAGGAGAGCAATGTAATTGAATAGTTGTTCTTGACTTCTCGTATATCTCAAGCAATTTAGAGTGCTAATATTTTTTCAACTTTAGTGTATATTTTCTGGACCAACCATACTGCGAGTATCACTATGCATCTATAATATTGCAGGATGTTGAGGAGCTTATTGGATTAGCCCCTGAAAAGGTCTTATTAAAATGGATGAATTTCCATCTCAAGAAAGCAGGCTACAAGAAACCTGTGACAAATTTCTCCTCTGACTTGAAGGTATCCAACAATTCCATTGGCTATTCATTAACAATGGAACTCAAAAGATTTAAAGCTCAAGGAGTAGCATATTTACTTTACATTAAGTGACCACGTGCCTCATCTGTTTGTTTTTGTTGGTGTTGGGGAGGGGGTTGTCAGGCTACATATTGTGGTCATATGATCCCAAATCCTCCCTCATAGCATCAATAGAAGGAATCATTGGCATAGGTAAAATATTATGGTTTCTTTATTTAGAACAAGTCATATGATTTAGGGTCAGATGTTATTCCAGAGAAAACGTTCTTTGCTCTAAAATATTACTTTTGCTTCCTTACCAATCATGTGTCCTTATTTTCACTACCAACTACATACCCTATAATTCTTTAAGAATTAAGATCAATGAATCAACACAGCTAACCAGTTAGTAACTGTGCATGAACCTTCTGAGTGCCATCTTCTCGACATATTTAATCCACTTCACAGCTGGAATAGTTTATCGCAATGTTTATTGTCTATAAAATTTCGTATGCTCTCTTCTTCACTGCAGGATGGAGAAGCCTACGCTTACTTGCTAAACGTCCTTGCACCAGAGCACTGTAGTCCAGCGACGTTAGATGCTAAGGATCCTGCTGAGAGAGCTAATTTGGTACTTGAGCATGCAGAAAGAATGGACTGCAAAAGATACTTAACCCCAAAAGATATTGTTGAAGGTTCACCCAACTTGAATCTTGCATTTGTTGCACAAATATTTCATCAAAGGTTGGAAATAAACCTTCTTATTTATTCTCGTTTGATTTAAAATTTGTGTGGCAATTTCCGTATGGTTTTTTTTTCTTTTTTCCTTCATTTAGTGAAATACTTACAGACTATGGCATGTGGCAATGTCATTTTTAACTTTCGTATGGATTAAGAATGAATAATTTACAAAAGTTGGGTTTTTGCTTTATTATTTTTCTACATGTGCTGTATCCTTTTAAAAAGCCTTCTGTTTGTCATTTGTGGCCCATAGTTTGGTGATAAGATGATATTTATAAATATACTGGCAAGTCTGGTATAAAAGCCATTTTGCATGTTCATTTGTATTTAGTCGGTCTCTGTTTTAGGTAGCCTCATACTTGTGCGAATCCGTTTCTGTTTCAACTAACAACCCCTATATTAAATATTTGGCTGTATCAGTGTCAACCTATCAATTTGTTTGTGTTTTCGTGCTGCTTCTGGATTTATATATGGGATTTGAGTGTCTGAACACGTTTTCAAGAATTTAAGTACCTTTTGCAGGAATGGCTTGTCAACAGATAGCAAGAAGATATCCTTTGCAGAAATGATGACAGATGATGAGCAAATATCTAGAGAGGAGAGATGCTTTCGGCTATGGATCAACAGTCTTGGAATTGCTTCTTATGTTAATAACTTGTTTGAGGATGTTAGAAATGGGTGCGTGATTATGCAATTATACTCAGAGTTGAAAACAATACAAGAATTCCAGATTATTTGCAGAAGTGTATAGCGTTCTAGTTGATTTATTTTTAACTCACATGACCTTTCACAACTAAAAATTCATGTTCCAATCCTTGTTGGCTATTTCCTCTCACATGTGGTCAACAAGTCCTTCCAACTGTTACCATTTTTAACAGTATTTTTTTGATCAATTATCCAACTTTGAATTATCTTTGAGGGTTGTGTCGGAATAATTTTGTCACCTGTTTTTGTTTCTATTTTAGGATTGACTCCTCTAAGCTCTTTTAATGTGGACCTGTCATGCATGCAGATGGACACTTCTAGAGGTGCTAGACAAGGTTTCTCCGGGATCAGTTAACTGGAAGCACGCAACAAAACCTCCTATTAAAATGCCATTTAGAAAAGTAGAGAATTGCAACCAAGTTGTTAGGATCGGGAAGCAGTTAAAATTATCACTAGTGAATGTGGCTGGAAATGATATTGTGCAAGGGAATAAGAAGCTTTTACTAGGTAATGTAATTTATGCCTTTATCTCAAGCTATTTTTATTGCTAGAACCCTGCACCTGATGGTTAGCACAAATTTCTGGTGCGGTTTATTTTACTTATTGCTTTCTTGCATTGTTCTTCTGTCATTGCAAGTACGACTGTGTGATTATTGCTCTCTTATATCAGCCAGATTTGGTATGGTACACATTCATTGATATTCAATTTCAGCAAACTCCCATACAAAGTGCCTTTACCAACTCAGATGCATATTAGATAGATGCTTAGAAAGAATTACTTGTTGTAAGTGTCATCTTGATATTTTGCTATTCTGTGTAAAAAACATATCTCATGCAGTTGCACTTGCGCCATACGAATATATCAAGTAATCGTAGTAAATGGCAAAGAGCAAACCAGGAACCGTTAAATTTTAACCTAACTGCCAAAGTGGTACATCTAGGATTGTCAATGGTCATAATCCAATTGAGTTCGATGCGAATCTGATTTATTTATTCGGATCTGGTGTAAGATAGGATATGGATTGAGGTTTATCAATCTGTCAAATATCCAATCTTATTAGTTTCTTCTATAATATACTGTCCTGGATTTTTAAGCATCTCAGACATGGGTCTTAAGTATCTATGGTTATTGTTGTGGTTATGTATAGGAGACTAGGATTTTCAAAACAATGAAGCATATTCTTATGGAAATTGATAAATGGCTTGCTTCTTGGTCTGGATCTCTGACTGGCCAGTTAAGGTTGGGGTTTTAGAACATTGCAATCTTGGATTCCCACAGAAGCCTCAAACTTATTTGGAGCCCCAGGTTGTTGATGTATTTGCTTTTAGTTTTCTTTGATTTTGATCGAGTTGGTTTATATAAAGAGCTCATGATAGAGAACCAATGTAAATTCGCATGCCCAGTTCACTAGGTTTGACCATTTATGTGCTAGCTATAGGTCCTGTATATGCTTGTAAGTTGAATTTTCAGACCTTTTCTTTTTGAAGGAAGTTGAGTCATCAATGCATCTATAAAATCCTTCCCTTGCAATGGTTAACTTCTGGTGCGGTCACTCATTTGACTTCCTCTTCCCAGGTGGAGCATGTCTGTCACAGGCTGTACTTTAAGGTTCGATAGACAAAAATCTGTGCTTTTATATTTTCATGACAACGGTGCCTGGGGCTCTTGAACAATCCACATGAGCCATGCACCGTGCCAGTCTATACTAAAGTCCATCTGGGTAGCCCCAAGAAGAAGATGCAAAGTTAGGACTTCTACTTTTTTGAAGTTGGCACCTTTAAACCTGATTTTGGCAAGCAGTCAACTATGTCGAAATTAGAACCGGGAATGTGTAAAATGATAGTTGTCACACCCAAGGATCAAAATGTCGTGTCGACACGTCCGAAACGTCCGAAACGTTTCGGAATTTCAACACTCCGAAACGAAACAGTAGTTGAATCACAAAATTCCAGTGTTTCGGTCGAAACGGTACTGTTTCGGACCGTTTCGGTCGAAACGGTACTGTTTCGAACCGTTTCGGTCGAAACGGCATTGTTTCGAACCGTTTCGACAAAACAGTGATATATTCGGTTCATTATGAATAATTACATTTAATACCCCATTATAATTACATTTAATACCCACTGTAATTACATTTAATACTCACTATAATTATATTTAATATCCCACTATAATTACATTTAATTCCCACTGCTCTTCTGTCTTTTATAATTTTTTTGTTATAAGAATAAATAATTACACTTAATACCCTACTATAATTATATTTAATACCCATTATAATTATATTTAATACATACTGTAATTATATTTAATACCTCACTGCTGTGCAAGTTTTTTGTTTTTTTTTTTGTTATAAGTATTAACAATTACATTTAATACCCTAATGTAATTATATTTAATACCTACTGTAATTACATTTAATACCCACTGCAATTACATTTAATTTTTAAGTGTACATAAGTATCATTAATTTAATTTGATACCCTTCATTATTAGTATTATAATAAAATAGTATTATTAATTGGATTATATTACCGTAATAATATGATTTTGAGTAACTATTGTCATCATATTTATGTCACATATGGAGTTTCTCTAAGTAGCTACCCAGAGCCTACACCGATGTATGAGCCTGCTCGACACTCCACAGGGGAATGGATGTAATCATGTAAGTATGTACTCATTAGCATTTCATGTGTATTATAAGACGTTAATATTATGTAAAAATGTGTTTATTTCATAAAAATTAAGTGTTTGAAACTAATTTAAGTGACTTTCGCCTCAAGTCAAGCCTTTTTTTCCCTCAAATTTAAATTTATTCTTGTATAAATTGATGTTAACCTAATAAATATGTTGAATTAATAAATTATTTAGCATATCTTTATAAATTAATGGATTGCATTTGTGTTTCTATGCGTTTCCATATTTTTTCTACGTTTCCATTGCGTTTCCGAAATGTTTCCGAAACGGTTCTATTTTTGAGTTGACCGAAACGGTACTTCGAAACGAAATTTTGATCCTTGGTCACACCCTATGTACTTTCCCGTGCCCATCGCAAAGTGAGGACTAGTTTGCGTAGTGAAGTTTGATTTAGGGTTGGGGCTGGGAGAGGGGTGCCTTGCCATAACTTCCTTCCGCTACTGTTCCTAGATACGCCATCCTCGTTGGCAGCTGTTATGCTGCTAGAGAATTAAGAATTTATGATGTACCGAACCTACACATAGTTTTGGGATCCACTTCTTTCATATGAATTGGCTAGTACTATTCTTGTTCCTGCATAGACATTGATTCACAACAATCCATTAAGGTGGAAAATAAGACCATCGTTCAGGTCTTGAGATCCATTTAGTCGGGACATAATATCATCGTGCAGGCCCTGCAATCAAACAGAAATGAAATATACTCCTGCCTTTGACAGATTAAAAACCCATAAATTACCTGGTCAGCATAATTAACTTAGCTAAACAGGGCTAAGACATGTCTCTTAGCAGTCGCTTATAAGAAAAGAATTTTTACATTTAATTGTGAAAGTTGTCTGTCTTCACCCAAGTGAATTCCTTGCGGGAAATTTATTGTCGTTATACAAACTCCTGCTTTTGAATTGAGGATATCTTCTATTGTTTTCTGCTGATATATACTGAAAACATTGGTTGTCCGAAGAGCTCAAATTTGTTTACTTTTTTTCAGCTTTTTTGTGGCAGTTGATGAGGTTTAATATGCTTCAACTCTTGAAGAACTTGAGATCCCGCTTTCAAGGAAAAGAGATTACAGACACAAATATCTTAGATTGGGCAAACAAAAAAGTGAAGAGCACAGGCAGAAATTCTCAAATGGAGAGTTTTAAGGTTAAAAGTTGGCATTCTTCTCATTAATTATCATATTTTGTACTATGACTAACAGGTGGTGTTTTTGTTTTTTGGAATGCTTGTCCAGGATAAGAACCTTTCAAGTGGATTGTTCTTCCTTGAGCTTCTCAGTGCGGTGGAGCCAAGGGTTGTCAATTGGAATCTTGTCACAAAGGGAGAAAGTGGTATGATTCTTGCAACTGTAAGAATTTTTTGTGAAAGAAATAAGATTCAGTTTTGTTGTAAAGGGAAATGGAGCACTTTCTGTTTTTGCTATCAGGCTTTGATTGATTGATGGAAAGCATAACAAAAAAAGAGAAAGAAATTACAGTTGTGTAACCATTTTTTGTGTGCACATTCCTCATAGCCTAAGACTATTACTTTTTCTTTGGGTGCTGAGTTGGAAGCATAACCAAAAGAGAATGTTTGTCTTATACGTGTTTGTTCCTCCAATTTCTTAGCAATTGAATGGACATTAAGTTGATGCAAGGAGAATAGATGGAACTGAAGCTCCTTTCACTTGCTCAACTATATCCCTTTCTTCTACAAGTGATTAGATGGGACCAAAGCTCTTTTCATTTGCTCTAACTATATCCCATTCTTCTACAAGTGATTAACGTCTAAATTTCTGATGCTGACAAAAATATGCTTAGGGGAAAAATGACCGTGCTGCTGTTGTTGATATGACAGATGACGAGAAGAAGTTGAATGCTACTTATATAATTAGTGTTGCAAGAAAGCTTGGATGTTCGATTTTCTTGTTGCCTGAAGACATCATGCAGGTATGATTGCAAATGTAATGAGATTCTTATTTGTGTTATTAAGCATGAATCTCTCTGTATCTAGACAACTAATGTAGCTTTATGAGAATCAATGCTCACTGCATGTCAGAGAATACGCCTTCTGCTTCCATTGCAAGTGCTGCTTTGGAAAGGTGTACAGTTCGCGTCCACAATTATATACTGCTCTGCCAGTAGCCACTGCTGCTGTGGCACCTATTAGGAAAACCGTCAATTGCATCTCAAGTGTCTTTATGACGACTGCAACATCCCCCTCTCTCTTCCCCTCGTAAAGAATGGATAAATAACTAAATATGTGGAAGAAGTTCACTCGGGAGGCTTTTTCTGCAAATTGATCAAATGGTTCAATAGTGGTCACATTACGCCACCAAACCTCCTCTTCATTTACTCCTATTAGTGACAGAGGTGGCATAACAATTAAGAAGTGGTTTTATTTCATGTTCCTTTTAATGAATGCTCGTAGTTGCTTTCATTGCGGCGTTATGGCAGGTAAACCAAAAGATGATGCTTACTCTTACAGCTGGCATCATGTACTGGAGCCTTCAGCAACAAGTGGAAGAGTCCGAGTCGTCTCTGTCCCCTGCTACTGCAACTACTCCTGATGCATCCCCAGCGCCGTCTATTGATGGTGAAGATGAAAGCTCCCTGAGTCCATTCCCTGCTATTGCTGCTGCAAGTCCCGACGCATCCCCTGCACCATCTGTCAATGGTGAAGATGAGAAGTCCATAGTCGGTGAAAGCTCTCTAGGTGAAGTCTCAAACTTGACACTTGATGATGCAGCTTCTGATACTACAGTCTCCTCAGAGGTTGAAAACAAAGACACCCCACAACATATTGAACCATAGTTTGCAAGTTTTTCTCTACAGGACATTGCCATGAAAACAAGGGAAGAAATAATGAAGGAAAATAACAAGAAGGAAAAATAATTTTGTTTCTCTATAAGGTAGGCAGTATGATAGATACTGCTGCTGCAAATGAAAAACAAAAAGCAGCAGCACTTTGTTTGTGGTCCAAAATGGGGAAGAACTCTGTAAAATATGTTGCTTTTGAGATATATTTTCCTGTCTTACTTTTTTTGTAAACTTTCTTTTTGACCCCTTGTGATTTTCAGTTCTTTTGTATTGAGTTTCTTTGCGGAGAGAGATGTATCTGACAGTAATTTCGTTGATCATGTTAAGTAGTAATAATCATACTAATGATCAAAATTTCATTTATGTACATAGTTTTGGCGATCTTGAAAACGGAAACGTTTTAGTAATGTTTTAAAAATGAGATGAAAACATAGAAAAATTTATTTTTGAAATATTGGTCAAAATATATTGAAATATAAGTCAAAAATTATTTAAACACAGGTATTTTTATATTCAATCAACGATTCGTTTTAATTTCATGGAAACGTTTCGAAATATAACTTAGTTCATTGAATCAAGGGGTCTGGGCTGCAGTTTGAATTCCTGGTGAACTGGTGTCTGTTTAGAATAACTAATGGAAGTTTATAGTTCAAAGTAAATAGAGACTAGCATGGTGTTGGGTACTTGTTTTTGCTATCCCAGTTATGATTCTGTGAATTTGTGGAGAACTGAGTTGGATCTTATGAAAGATAAGGGGTATGGAATTTTTGTGGTCTAAAGTCTGAATTTAAATTCCACTAATGGGGTTATTGAAAATGAAAATAGAAAAAGGGGAAAAAAAGAATAACGAAAAGGAGTAAGGTATGGATTCGAAAATATTGTCTGATGTAATGTGTGTATGGGATAAAAAAAAAAGACTAATTTTTCCATCATATAAAACCTTACTTTAAATTAGAAATGACAATTTTTAACACAATACGAAAACACGATTTGTAATTGACATGAAATTAGCGGATCAAGATTGATCATTTTTTGACACGAACCGGTACATGACACAATTCGTTAACACGAATAATAAATAGGTTGGGTTAGTGGAAACACGAACAATACAAAATTGACACAATTAACACATTTAACTAGTGTTATAAGAATAATATGTTAATTTTATCAAGTAGTGACTTAATTCTTGTACCAAAAAATATATTTTTACTTATTTTTATTGTTATATTAATTTAATTTTTAATTTATAAAAAAATATGAGTATAAGTTCAATTAATTGATAATAAAATTTTAAACATAAAACAAAGTTTTAAATTTTTTATTCACGGATTATATGAGTCAACACGAACATGATACGACACGACATGATGAATTAAATATACGAGAATACTCATTTATATGTCGATTTTGAACGATTCATATAAGATATAAATTCGATATAACACGACTCATTAGATACAAATTAATAAAATAAATTAAATATTTTTTGAGATGAACTCTCCTCAACCTACATAATTGACACATGCCTGCCTAAAAGATGTCAGATGTGGACTTGTGGAATCTTTTTCCCTTGGCAGTAATATGAGAATTTCAAACTTTCAGAGTACAAATTAAGAATGCAAATGATCTTTTGGGTAGAAAGTGTAATTCGCTCAATTGAATTACCGCCCTAACCTATCAATTCAAGCGGTTAAGTACTTCATGTGACGATAGCTTTCGCTCATCCCACTACGTACCGCCGAATCAAAAAGAGGAAAGACCGTACAAATTATCGTTCACCGGAAAGAGATCACTTAGACGACGATCGGTGATTCCGGTGGTTCTCGGTTAGGTAAACCTTCATTCTTTACTGTCTTTATACGTTTTCGAAGCGCTAAGAATTTATCCATCAGTGGATGACATTTTCATTACTTTTCGTTTTTTTATTTAGTGTTTAGTATTTCCTACTTTTGTTCTTGAATTGTGGTCGTATAATCATGTTAGACACAGCATTCGAATCTGTGAATTGTAATGCATGGGTTCGGGTTTTTAGTACTTATATCTTGTTTGGTTGGTGAGTAAACGGAGGGAAAGGCAAGAGCACGAAGTTTACTGTTACAATCTGTGGGTGGTTGGGTTGTATTGTATCCAACTTGATGTTGTTCTGAATTTCGTTGAAAAACCGTGAAAAAGAAAAAAAGAAATATGTTTAGCGAAATATATGCAAGATGGTTTTCTAATTCTGGGAAAAACAAGGAATGGAAAACGAAGGGAAATCTTGAGTCTCATGTTTGATGTTGTTGGTGACTAAAGCACCGAAAAACTTGGGTAAAAAATCATAATTGGTCCCTGAACTTTGCCTTCTATTTTAATTTAGTCCCTGAACTTTGCCTTCTATTTTAATTTAGTCCCTGAACTTTCAGTTGTTGTTATTTAATCCTTCAACTACCAATTTCGTCTTAATTAAGTTATTGCATCAATTTCTATCGCTAGTAAACTGGAGGCTAACCCAATCTGATCCATTTTAGTGTTGATCTAATGACTAATAGAAACAAAATAGATATTTGGGGGACTAAATTGAGACAATTAAAGATTTAGGGACCAAATTAAAATGAAGGGTTAATCTCATTTTGCACCCTGAGAGATCGTTCGAATCTCAATTTGCAACCCAAAGATCAAAAATCTCAATTTGCACCCTCAAAGATAGAAATTTGTATCAATGTACACCCCCAAAGATCAAAAATCTCAATTTGCACCCTCAAAGATATAAATCTGTATCAATGTGCACCTAAAATTAAATTGATAAATTATACCTAGATCCCCTCGTGTTTGTCACTTAATCATTTGAACCCCTTCACATTTAGAATATTACCCCTACATCTCATGACGTTTGTACATGTGTAAACATAACCACTTTTCGTTGATATCTATTAATATAATCTTTAAAAAATATAATTTTATCCTAATAAAAAATTATAATTTCATATTACTCTTTATTTTGTGGATTCGATATACTCTAAAGTTCAAAAACAAGCTTACCATTTGAATGTCTAATAGAATGTAGATATTTATATAAAGGAAAATATGAAAAACATTATATAAATATCTACATTTTATTAGACATTCAAATGGTAAGCTTGATTTTGAATTTTAGAGTATATTGGACCCATAAAATAAGGGTAATATGAAATTATAATTTTTTATTAGGATAAAATTATATTTTTTAACGGTTATATTAACAGATATCAATGAAAATGAGTTACATGTTGTACGTGCATAAATGTTATGAGATGTAGGAGTAATATTCTAAATGTAAAAAGGTCCAAATGATTAAGTGACAAACATGAGGAGATCTAGGTATAATTTATCAATTTAGTTTTAAGTGCATAATGATACAAATTTATATATTTGAGAGTGCAAATTGAGATTTTTTATCTTTGGAGTGCACATTGATATAAATTTCTATCTTTGAGAGTGCAAATTGAGATTTTTGATTTTTGGGGGTGCATATTGATACAAATTTCTATCTTTGAGGGTGCAAATTGAGATTTTTGATCTTTGGGGGTGCACATTGATACAAATTTCTATCTTTGAGGGTGCAAATTGAGATTTTTGCTCTTTGAGGGTGCAAATTGAGATTCGAACGATCTTTCGGGGTGTAAAATGAGATTAACCCTAAAATGAAAGATAAAGTTTAGGGACCAACTATGATTTTTACTCTTTCATGTAATGGAAAGTCAGGGAAGAAAACTTTTTTTGTTCTTTCTTTTTTTCTTACACTTTCCTGGGAATAAATGGCCACATAATGTGATTGATGTTATAGGTTTGCCCTGAAATTATGTCCACCCGGTAGCTTTAATACTGGTAATGGGCTTCACAAAATATATAAACAGGTCACAGCATGGAAGTTCGACCTTTCAAATGCAAAATCAGAGATGTCAGTGCTATCTAAGGAAAATAGTTGGATCAATCTGGAAAAGCTAAGGAAGAGTTTTGAAGATGCTATAAGGACGATCTTGATCACCTTGCACTGCCTACATTTTGTGAAAAAGAATCCAGAATCATCTGGGAAAGCTTTGTGGGATCATCTATCTAAAATCTTCAGGTTTGCATACTCCTATCCCAGCCTTTATATCTTTTATTTTGTTTGCTGTTGGCATCTTTCACACTTCCACGCAATTTGCAGCTCATACGAGGCTAAGCCTTCTCAGTCTGACCTGGTGGATCACACAGATTTAATAAGTGAAGCTGTTCAAAGGGATGAAGCTTTGGCGAAATCCAAGGTTTGTATTCTTTGCCATTGCCATTAGTGTAGAAAGAGCATCTTGTCATTCATTAAGAAAAAAAAAAAAAAAATTTATGCAGTAAGGTATGAAATGGTTCTCAATTTTCGTATGGTCAACTGGTTGGTATTGTATGTGTGCATGTGTATAAAATCGTATATGTGCGAAGAATGTCTTGAATGATGGAAATGTATATTTTGAATCTGTCACTGTCGTTGAATGATGTCTGACATTGACGTGAAGGTGCTGCGAGCAATCCAGAGTATGACTATATATATGAAAAGATTCAAAGAAATTTAATCATTTTAGATGTTTGCTCAAGTGTAGTTGGGACAAGACTTGATTGGGTTGAGGAGATTTTTGTTTAGGTTCGCTGTTGTGAAATTGTAATTTGTTGTACAGTTTTTAGGCACAATTCTGGAGGAGAAGCCTAGAAAGAGGAAATCTTTTGACGAGGTTACGTTCCCACCCTCTTTCCATTCCTCCCAAAAGCACTTACCTCATGTCTCTTCATTGATTAAACATTTTCGTTAGAGCATTTGTGCTTGCTTTTTTGGCAGGCTGTGGGACCCGTAGTTAAGTCTGGGTTTACAGTTGATAATGATATGATTGATGAAATTGAAGAAGATGGGTCCTATGATGAGGAAGGTTTGTTTGATTATGTCTGCACGTTTTGTGATAATGGTGGTGAACTTTTGTGGTATGTCTCCTTTCTAAATTATTAATCACTTGCACATCTAGTGTGTTTAGTAGGTACACTACTCTCCATGTCAATCATTTATACTGTTTTTGCTACTGCTTTCTCCCTCCCTGTAGCAGTTTGTCTAACCACCTTCACTATTTTGATATTTCTTTTTGTAAATGTCAATGTTCTTATGATGTAGGAGATGTAGAAATGAAAGAAGAATGCCGTGCTAGCTATGAAATACTCTCTTGAGGAAAGCTATAGAGCAATTGCTCATGAAAAAAAGTGGAATGTTGGGACTGGATTGTTTACTTTGCTGGTTTCTCTGTGGACATCTTTTGACAAAGGTTTCGAGGATTGGAAGAGTGCATAATAAATATTTGAACGGACTAATAGTGTGATTAGTATTCAATTGACTGGACTTAGATTCTTGGCCTATTGTGCTCTGATGTCCTTCAAAATTATAAGATTAAGTTGCATGATATGTGTGTTGCTATGAAGCACAAATATTTCCATCGGGGTGACGTATCCATATTCGATATGTATCGGAAATCGATACTCGTTGGATACTTGCGGATTCCACAAGTATCTAATAATTAATAAAATATTTATCATTGTTGGATACTTGTCAGATATATCTCGAATATGCTTATCTCTACGTTGGATACATTTGCCTTAGACTTAGTGAGGTGGATTGTGTAGAAACCATAAATCATAAAAATGGGAATTCTTTATTTCAAGATGTTTATTTTGACGTACATCACATGTGTCACAAGTTTTATGAAGTCTTTACAATTTGTTTACCCCGAAAAATGAGTTTTTATGGCTCTTTGACATTGAAGTCTGTTGCAATTAAAAACTAAGCAAGATTTGAGGACTCTCGGAAGGGAAAACATGTTTAAATTTAGAATTATATAAAACACTGGATTCAAAACACAATTAAGCAGTCCTTATGTCAGCAACATAAATTGTTTTACTTTGGGATGTATATAATCTCTTAATCCCTCATACCCCTATTATTAGAGTAACATTCTATAATATACATATACATATTCTAGCCATATTTGTATCCTATTTTTTAAGATTTTTTTGTATCGCTGTATCCATAACATGCATGCTGGGTATTAAGCTGGTTAATCTTTCTTTGCAGAGGCACCATTTTCTATTAAGTCATTTTCCCCATTTCAGATAATATAATTAATCTTATCAACCAAAATTCTATGGAATAGACTTAGTGGACTTGGTTCAATCTGGTACATGTGTTTGGTATTTGATTTTCACATTCAGTTTCTTTTGACTTGTTTAGAAGGTCTATCGTTGTTGGTGGTTGTTTCTTGGGTGATCGTCACATTTTGAGTATCATTTTTCTCCTTGGGAAAAATTATGTAAAAATTGTGATCTTATACAGCTGCAAAGGGAGGTGCTTGAGATCGTTTCATGCAACTAAAGAAGCTGGATCTGATTCAATGTGCCAATCTCTTGGTTTTTCTGATGAGCAAGTAGAAGTATGTTGCCTATTCATGTCAACTTTTTTAAATGTTGTAGGCATGCATTTCTTGATTTGGTTTTCTCTATGCCTGTAAATATTAGCCATTATTGAGGTATAGACGTATATCTTGCAGGCAATCAGAATTTTTTTTGTGAGAATTGTCAATATAAACAACATCAGTGCTTTTCTTGCGGGGGTTTGGGGTCATCTGATAAATCATCTGGTGCTAAGGTATGAGTTCTTTTGAAAAACTCAAAAAATTGCTGCTTTATTTATGCCAAAGGCTCTTAACAAAGGAAATGCCACTTCATAATATCAAAAAGGAATGCAGTGCATTAGTGTCATAGCAAGAATTGAAAGTATTTCTAGCATGTTGTGGCATAGGTCAAGGAAGCAAGACTTGTAGGGTCTGCTAGGCTAACCATAACAGTCATTGTGGAGCATATAATTCATAATAAGTCATTGAGGTATGTATTTGTCTTGTATCCCGGGAGCTACATTCATCTGAAGTCATGAGGATTTCTGTTCCTCTCTCTTTTACTTTTACTAGGCATTGTTTTTTATTTTTTTGGATCAGCTAGGTTGGGTTTTTTTATTGGTAAAGTAGTAAGCTTTTTAGTACATCATTTGTTTTGGTTTCTTCTTCCAGTATACATTCTGGGTCGAATTTTTTTTTTTGAGGTTGGCCTTGCTGTTTCATTCTTATGTTCGATTGTACCTATAATTCACCAAGACCGTTGCCCCCTTCCTTTCCCTCTTTGACAGATGTGAACTCTAACGTGATAGCCTGCTATTCTTATTTTCAGAACCTTAAAGTTTAAACTGATTCCCTCAAATTTGGCTCTCTTTTTTTGCCCTCGACACTTTAATAAGTTGAGCATTCTGGTGAGAGACCACCGTTTTCATTGTCCTTGGCATAGATGCTTGTTAGAATTGACTTTTTATTTATATATTATCTAATAAGCAGCTATGGGGATGCATTGTAATCTTATTTTGACAATTAACCAAGCTTAGATTATTGGCATGTGAATGTCACATCTCCACACATATTTAAGAACAGTATTGCTGGTGTTCTTTGTAATGTGTATGTATAAAGACTTCTTTTCCCTAATGTTTTCCAGGTTTTTCCTTGTGTTTCCGCAACCTGTGGCCATTTCTACCATCCACTTTGTGTAGCAAAACTGCTCCATCATGAGAATGAAACTGAGGCTGAGGCGCTTCAAATAAAAATTGCATCTGGGGAACTGTTCACGTGTCCTGTCCATAAATGCTCTGTATGTAAACAGGGAGAAAATAAGATGGATCCTGAATTACAGTTTGCCATTTGTAGATGTTGTCCATAGGCATATCACAGGAAGTGTTTACCTAGGTATTCCTTTATTTTTTTGCATGTTCTTTCTCAATATCATCATTGATTTTCAATGGCTGGTCTACATATAGTTGATGCTTTGGTTACTTTAATCAGATTGATTGCTTTTGAAGATATAGAAGAAGAGGGCACCACGCAAAGGGCATGGGAAGGTCTTATCCCAAATCGTATATTGATATATTGCTTGTAAGTGCTCTTGCATTCGTCATTTTTCTTGTTAATGTTGTCTGCATCCATTAATTGCTTACCAAAACCCAAAAAAAAAAAATGTGCTTAGTTTTTCCCTTCTTTTCAGAAAACATGAGATTGATGATGAACTTGTGACTCCTATGAGAAACCACATAAAATTCCCATGGAATGCCCAAAGAGAGAAAAACCAAGCATCAGAATTGCAGTCCAGCAGAGAGAAAGTTGCACCAAAGCGGAGAAGTCTGGTCTTAGAGGAAGATTTTAGGAAGAGAACTGTTGTAAAAACACAAAAGGGTTTTGAAAAGTTATCTTCAGCTATAAAGCAGGGTGATTCTTTAAAAGAGAGTAAGGGAATATTGTATGGATCCAATTCCTTGTGGAGGCATAAGGTAATGGATACTTCCAGAAAGACTTTGAACAAGACTTCCTTGGTGAAAGTCAACAAGTCCAACACCGCTGAAAGCAGGACCTCTTTAGGGAAAAGGTTATATGACCTGAATAGTAAGGATTTCGAGGCAGGCAAATCAAGGAAGGATGGCATAACAGATAGTGTACTTGAACAAACTCAGACCGTTAATCTTCTTGCAAAGGAAGCGAGCAGATCGCCACCTTTAGATGCTGATGCAAAGAGGAGGTGGCACATTGATTTTTACTACTACAGTGCTACATCCTTTTTGTTCTCTCTCTCTCTAATGTGCTCACACATTAATTTAGAACTGGATCAGATTTGCAATGTTGCTATCTTCTAGTTGTAGAGCGGGAATTGAAACTATGATTGTACATAATTAAAATCTTGTGTTCTTACTTTTGTTTCTTGCAATGCATAATACTGGCTTTGATGAAAGATGCTGCATCTTCAATAACACTGGAGGAGGTCATAGAAAAGCACAAAGTGCCAACAACACATGCATCATCAAAAACTGGTATAGACAAGACAATAAACTTGGGGAAGGTGGAGGGTTCTATTGAGGTATGTTGAATATCTCATTTACCTTATTTTTATAAATTTCTACAGAACCATCTTGTTGTGGGTATTTACATTGTATCGGTTATATTTATGCAGGCTCTTCGTGCCGCTTTACATAAGCTTGAAGAAGGGTGCAGTATTGAAGATGCAAAACCTGCTTGTGAGCCGGGGCTTCTTTACCAGATAATGAGGTGGAAGCTAATTGTCAATTCATCACCGTTAATTGGTCATTCTATTCAAAGCCTTTTTATATTAGTTCTTCTTTCATTGAAATTAGATGATGAGTTATGCCATTGGTGGTGGTTGTTTTTGGTGTTGTTGGTTGGTTAAAATTTGCATTAGGATTCTGTTTCTTTTTGGACTTGATTCATCTTGGCATTGAAGACTAATCCATTTCTACCGTGGTTTGAATGTACATCTATCTGATCACAGGTGGCATATGTTGTTCACAACTCTTCTAATCTTGGTAACATTTTTTGAATAGAAGTTATCATTATGATTTTGTCTAGTGGAAAGCTACAGTATTGTACTAAAGAAGCTATTTTATCTATTTTTAAATGGAAGGAGGGGGAAGCCGATTGGCAGGCTCAATATAAATGGGGGTCCTAGGTGGAAGTTTAGATAAGACCTTTTCACAAATTTATCAATGGTTTTTAAGATTGAATTAATTCATTAAATTTTCCTTTTTTTTTAATGCTTTTCACATCTGGATTCATAATTTTTGGTTCAAATGTTTTGAGATTAAGAAAACTTACAAAACAAAATAAATTCTTTAAACAATAAAAGACAATACTAAGATAAAAATCTAATAGATTATAGAGTTTAAAAACCAAAACACCTGATTGATAAGATTTAACCAATATATGATCTTTTTTTCTCCCTCAAATCAACTAAGAGAACTAACTTTCATAATAACATATGTTGTCACTTAAATTACATCACATCATTGAAGATATAAGATATATAAATTATGAATGAACAAACTAAATTTTATTGAATGATTCAATCTATACATAATATATAGCAATGTAGTTAGCTTGGATGAACTCCAAAACCCCATTTCAATTTTCTTGAATTCTCTCCCATCTCTTCCTTTCCCGTCTCTCACTCACATACCTACTGTCTCTGCACTAAATCTATATTTACTATATACTATAGCAATCAATTTAGGAGAGAGGATGCTTATGAAACTTTTCCTCATCAAGTACTAGATTTTTTAATTTTAAAATAAAATATTTAATAACAATGTATTGATCTCATCAAATTAAATCATTCGGGCTTATGACTCCAACAAAACTAATGTATTTCATCCTCCTTAATTTAGTACAGTAATAAGTAATTTTTCAAAAATACTAAGGTCGAGGTGGGGTGAGGTGATGGTAAGGGTGGTAGAATTGTAATGGGAGAGATTGAAAACACCATGCATCGCTCGGGCTCCCACTAGTATTAACTGTATGAGAATGGGTATTGGGCTTATGGCTTGAGAAAAACAGTATAAGGTGCCTGAAAAGATGTGGCAGCCACTTGGTGTGTAGTTTTTTTTAAAGTACTTTGGTTTCTTATTTGTGTAAGGGCCTACACTAAGTTAAATGTTGGCAGCTTAATAAGGTGCATTAATGTCTAGCCATCTAGGTTATTTTTTTAAAAAATGTAATGTCCTGTAATTATGCAATGGTGACAGCTTTATAAGGGGGCTTTAATTCAGAAAGAGAGAGAGAATATAATTTTTTTTCTTTATTTAGCCTTGACAGCTTTAAATGAGAAAATAATGAAGAGAGGGGAAACGATTGTTTGACCTTTTATAGGTTTGATTTTTTTTGGGGGGGCCAAGCCGGATAGAAGCAATTTGAGACTAATTATCTGGGCTTTATTTAAAATTTTTGTTGTGCTTCTATTTTGTCATTGGGGGCCCTATGATCCAATTGAATATGTGAATGATTTTACTATAGGCAGAAAGCCAACACATTAATTCTCCTACTTTCAACCATAAGCTTTTGACCACTTAGGAAATTAAATGATTAGTCAATAAGGATAATATTGCTTGATCTTATGTTGGTTCTTTTCATGATATTTCTGGATTTGGGGCTTGCCATGCTGTAATGTTGAGCCTGCCCTATTGCAACCTCAGCATCATGGGCTCAAATCATGAAAGCATCCTGTCCGCATGCGGGAAAAGGTTGAGTACATTTGACCATCATCCCGGGTTTGCAGGAGCCTCATATAGTGGGCTCCCCTTTTTTCTTTTTTCTTGATTAGTTGAGGATTGGACAAAATAACCCGGAGAACAGCCCTTTTGAAAAGCATTTTAGTGTTGGTTTTCTTTCAGAGTAAGGTGGACCTTTCTTCGAGCAATCCTGGAGAATTCTGTTGTTCCATCACGGAAGGAGCAAAATTCATCTGTTTGGCAGTTCGATGATCTCTTTCTATGATATCAATTGGATGTGTATCTCCAAGCAAAAAATAAAAAATAAAAAAATTGGATGTGTATCTAAGTATTACTATGGTGTTGTTGCTCTGGGGCACTTGTTTATGCCTTTTTGTGTTACTGAAATGGGGATCCAGAATAGATTCTCCATTAATGGTGATATTTGATAGAATGGAATTGAAACTGATGATTAAAAGTATATTATGATTGGTGAACTCAACTAAACGTAGATATTTAATTTTGGTGGTCCTACTGATTACATGAACTGATGAACATCTGGCATAGTTATGGTTGATCCTGTATCTTGGATTTAAGAACTTGTCTTTTTCATCTTTTGGTGTTACTGCACCAAAATGTAAAAAATTCTTACAATTCCAGTCATTATCCATATTGCATTCATTTTATTGACCTTTATGTGTCAGTTGATGAAAATGTTCTTTAAATCTAGTTTGATTTGTTGTGGTGGATGTAGAACAAGCTAAAAGTGTATCTGGCCCCGTTTCTACATGGCATGCGCTACACGTCCTTTGGTCGCCATTTTACAAAAGTGGACAAGCTACAAGAGGTGAGTTAATTGTTTACAGTGACCGATGATAAGAGAAACATTTACTTTTGATGGTTATGATCATTCTTAACTTATCTTTGTTCTCTTTCATGGGCTACTCAAGAACTGCTATCAGTTTCTGAATTATTTGTTACTTTGTAGATTATTCACGTGAGTGTGGCTTAGAATTTTAGAGACTAGTTTGCATTGGATGCTCTGTATTCATTGTCTAGATTATGACTAAGGGAGATTACAATAATGATTATGATCAGCGAGAGAAGGAGGTTTTAGAAATTGATCAAAGTCTTTTACTTATTTTATGCTAAAAATAGGTGATGTAGATTCATTCTAAGTGATTTGTGGTTGAAATCTCTCATATATTATAAATTATTATTAATTAGGATCAAATTATAATCAGATCGAATATTGGTATACCCATGTTTGATTTGTGAATATAAAGAAAGTATTTTAACTGGGATTGGGGACACAGTAAAGAATATAGGTCCATATCTGACTATTAGGATCGTCTTAAAATCTAATCCATTGACAGGTATGCACCTTGCATTGGGGAGCGGCAGGAGCCAACACTGATTAATTATCATTTAATGCTCTCTCCATCAGTATACTTGGATTTTTTTTTTCTGTTCTTTATAAATGTTAAGAATTGAAAATTATAAAACAGTTACATCGAGTTCTAGTGAATACTGAAAGCATAATTTCATCTTGCAGATTGTTGATAAGCTCCATTGGTACGTTCGAAATGGGTATATGGTAATAATCTGTGCATTTATTTGTTTCCTTCTAATTTTCCCGACATATTTCTGGATGCATGTTTCAGCTTATTTCTTGTGGATACATCTTAATAAAACCATGTGCATGCTTATGTGTAGGGAATGTTCTCTTTGTTTGAGCTAGTCCTGGTTCATTGCAACATATACATTTCTATTTAGATCCTTGCCATTGACATTGCAAACTTCTAGGTTTTGCTTTTGTACTTTGAAGCTGTTGTTTCTTTTTCTTGTGAGAATGCCTTCAGCATGCCAATTGTTTAACTTGTAGGGTTTTGCTTTAACAATCAGAAGATACTTTATTTCAACTTTGTTCAACTTCAAGATGGATTTTGACATTGAGCCAAAAGGATGCAAATAAGATGATATAAAATCGTGAATGCAAGCACTACATATGTAAGGGTAAATTACAATGACACTCACTGGCATTTCAACATTTCGAAATTATTCAGGAAAACAGAAAAATTATCCCTTATTCTTTTTTGGAATAAAATCATGGTAAATCCAAGCTAATCCTCATTGGAACAAGATAGTCCCATACCCAGACACCCCATTCTTCTGTCTTTCTTGTCTCTCCTCTCTCACACAATCACACTTGCACCCAGAAATGTGGGGAGGTGGGGAGGCTTTCTTTCTCTTTTTCATTTTCTTTTTATTTTATGTTTGACCAATGGATCAGTTGACCAATTGAACAATAATGTTCGATTTTGACCAGTATATTTATGGTAAAGCAATCTGAGCTATTAATGCCGACCACTTTAATCCTCCTTTTGGGGTCTCATTGTTATTGACAAAATGTCATGGGGTGGCATTGTAAATTTGTAATCTACCCTACATACATTGTATGTAATCTTTTTGGTGTAGGAAGGGGAATGTGAGCTGTAAGTAGCAAATGGGAAGGTGGTGCTTCTCTAATTTAATACACTAGAACTTTTGTGAATTTGAACCTTGATGGGCACACTTGAACAATAAGGAAACCAGGGACATTTTCTTATTAATAAATACCTAGTGTTTATGCCACTCTAATGCAGTTGAACCACGATGTTATGAGTGTTGTCACTTCAAAAATTATTACGATAGACTTGGTTTGTTGGATTAGAGTCAGAGGTGGTGCTGCAGCGTACCACCTTTCACTGTTTCTCCTTTACATGGAGAGTGGTGGAACCTTGTCTTTCTGATTTTCCTATGTTTGATTTGGGTAATTCTCATATATCAATGCTTCATGATGTACTTGTATTACTTAATCTGAGTAAGATAGCTATTGTTCCTTTGAACAGATTGTTGATTTTTGTTGCGGTTCGAACGACTTCAGTTGCATTATGAAAGAGAAGCTTGATGAGATGGGGAAGCATTGCTCATACAAAAATTATGATATTTTACAAGCAAAGGTGAACACCACTGCCCTTGGGT
Organism: Ilex paraguariensis; assembly: GCA_963454935.2. Taxonomy (NCBI): domain Eukaryota; kingdom Viridiplantae; phylum Streptophyta; class Magnoliopsida; order Aquifoliales; family Aquifoliaceae; genus Ilex; species Ilex paraguariensis. Next base: position 114,579 of record CAUOFW020004392.1, read on the forward strand.
ATACTATATATCATACAGATGTTGTTTAGTGCATAGAAGTATAAATCATTCCAAAAATCTACTTCTGTACATATACAATGTTCTCAAGCGCAGGTTGTTGAGAAGTTATTAAATTGGTCATTTTAATTTTTAACATTTCTTTTGGCAATTGTTGAGTCTTTTAACAGATCACAAAACCAGTCTGCATTCTTTTTTCTAGGTCTACGGTCTACTTTGTCCTTTTACTGCCTTTTGAAATTTTATTCTTTTTGTTATAATTGCAATTCTTATGAATTTTATTTTGTCTCTGGTTTTAGTGACACGGTGATCAGACGCTATTGATGAGAGTTTGTGCTTAAACTTTGTTAAGATTTTTTGAAAGAGAAAAAAGAGTTTTGGAGGGACGTCATTTGGGCTGGAAAGGTCCTATAAGTACTCATAGCTGTTATCCTTTATATTCTCATTTCTGTTAGGGTCGTGACACTTGTTCAAAACTCCAAATACTCTGACAGTGTACATGAGATGGTTTTTCTGTGACATTTTTATAGAATTCACCAAAACGTAGCCATTGCCTGGGTGGGGGTAAATGCCCTTGAATGGAGGCATTATTTGTGATATCAAATCCTTGTTAGATTTTGTAAAATGGCCTTTCTCAAGTTGATTGATTATGAGTTTGCATCGTTGGTTGATCTGATTTTATCCCCATATGGCTACTTTTGGATCCCTTTTGCAGCATGATTTCAACTTTGAGAAGAGGGACTGGATGAGCGTCCATCCAAAGGAGTTGCCGACAGGGTCACAACTGGTGAGAGACTGTTTATATTTCATTTAGTACAGAGGATATTTGTACTCCCGGATTTATTCACAATTCCTTACCATGGCTTTCTGTTTCTTGAGTAGATCATGGGGTTGAACCCTCCTTTTGGAGTAAATGCCCGCCTTGCAAACAAGTTGATTAACAAAGCGCTTGAGTTTAAGCCAAAGCTTCTTGTCCTTACAGTTCCCCGCGAGACAGAAAGGTAGTTGCTTCTGTAGTCTCCCCCCGCCCCCTCATCTTCTTCGTTGCTCTCTTATCTCACTGAAACACATGCATTGGTTTGTGTTCAGCCAGATTAGATAAGAAGGAACCTCCATAGGATTTGGTGTGGGAAGATGATGAGCTGCTTGTCGGAAAGGTAAAATAGAAGTGTTCTGTGTGGATCCCTTATGGCTATTACAATACATAGAGATATATATGAGCGCACATTTACACACATGAGGATGCAAGTTTGTTTGCTGGATCATCTTGGTTTATTTTTATTTTTTTGTAGTCTTTTTATTTGCCTGGATCTGTTGATGTAAATGACAAACAATTGGAGGATTGGAACGTGAATGGACTGCCTCCCTTTCTTTGGAGTCGCCCAGATTGGACTTCCAAACATAAGGCAATTGCCCAACAGCAGGGCCATTTATCCATTTATCCAGGTTACGGGAGAAGCCATCTCTGGAGGAAAATGGTTATGAAACACGTGTATCTGACTTCCCAGTGGAGGATCATGATCTTAATAGTGGAACTCCTGGGCGGGTGGATGATCATCGACCATCACAACTCCAAGGAAGTGGAATCAGTTTGACTGGAAGTCAAAAGGAAGGCTCCATGCGTGACAATGGTGGCACAAAAAGACACGAGAGCCTTGGTCATGGGAAGAATTTGTCTACTAGGAATGGAAAGAAGATGGGTCGTAGTGAAGGAAATCGAGGAAGGGAATCAGTTGAGATGTCAGAGAGCAATCAGAATAGCCGAAGTTCTCTGTCTTGCCATTCCCCACCCAGTATAGCTGGTGACAGATCATTGAATAATGAGTCATCTACATTTCTTGATATGCCCTCACCTATAGACGCAGGGAGGAAAAATTATGGGCATTTCAAGCGTGTCAGCAATTCTAGATCACATTCGCAGTTCCAGACAGGCCACGACTTGGAAAGGAGGCACAGCTTTAGAAGTGAGAAGCCTTATTCAACTTTAACCCAAAGAGGGTCACATGGTGTTAATCCCGACCCTGATTATGGGGTTGGGAACATAGAGGAACAGGTTGAAGATTACCAGAGAGGGAGCACAGATAGCTGTGGTTACAGACCACACTTTAGCAAGATGGAAGACAAGTACGAAAGGGAATTAGACACAAGATTACATGAGCCTGATTCTTCTAGCCAAAAGAACAGCTATTTAGCAGGTTCAGCCGCAGGCTCAGCTTACAGTAGGATGCATACATCCACAATGCAGCAGAATGTACCTCGATTGGACGAGTTAAACCATGCAAGGGTAAATAATTTGGGATCTGAGCCTTCTTTGTTGAGCAGAAGTGGCATGCACGACTCTCTACGTCCCTGGCCAATATCTGAAGTTGACTCACTAACCTTTGCACCCGGTCCTTATTGCCCGTTTTCGGGACACAATTCCTCAGGGTGGCTTAACGAATAGAGTATTCTGCATGCTTCGTAGGCATGCGTTAGTTGTCAGCCAGCATTGCATAGGACGGTAAAAAGTTGGTAATGATGTGTTGCTGCTTGTATATGTGTCCTGTTACTCGAGTCACATAACTCGAGGGAAAGCGATCGTCAGCATGCAAGTCGATAAAACCTCACTCACAGGTAATGCAATCCAACTTCTTGTACTTGATATGTTATTGGTAAAGTTGTAAATTTGTGATATTGCTATATGATTTGGCAGTTGAATGTTTTTTTTGGTTTACTCTTTCCTTTTTTATTAATGTGGTGATGAACAAGAATTTCAGAAACACTATTTTTTGGACCTAATTTGTTAAGTTAAACTATACATGGTGATTTTCAAATTATGATTCTTGTGTGAATTGAGTCCTTGAATTTTTTTTTATGTCAATTGAACCCCTGAACTTTTTAATTGTGTTAATTGAATATATGCATTTTCTAATTGTGTTAATTGAGTCTTTTTATCTGTCTTCGTTAGAGCGTGTCACTCATTTGACTATGACACAAAAACACAAAAGGGCTCAGTTGATATAATTATATAGTTTATGAGCACAATTGATATACAAAAAAGTTAAAAGGGTTTAATTGACATAAAGATTATAGTTTGAGAGTCATGTACGTAGTTTATTCCAATCATTTGTGTCATGTGAGTGACATATTTTATCACTTTCTATTAAAAAATTTAACAAATGTAGACATAAAAGTTCAATTGATACAATTAGAGAGTTCAGTGGCTCAATTAACATAAAAAAGAGTTCATGTAATGTTTTATAGGATTTCCAGTCTTTACCCTTTTTTGTAGACTTTTTTAAAAATGGTAAAAAATTATTAAAAACTTCTCTAATACTAGACTTATTCCCATACTGAATAAAGAGAAACTTGTTTTTAAACTCAAATTAAGAGAGATTTAAATTCTTATATTTTTTATTAATAGTGAAGTTATATTTTCTTTTACAGATTTAATGGTCATATTTATCTTTTTTTTTTAAATTTAAATATATTCTCATTTTAAAAAAAAAAATCTCTTCCCGTAAATCTGAATTCTATACCAGATTAAATTTTTTATCATTTGTTTTACCCATTAGGTACGGTTTTAAACATTCCAGCAAACGCCCCACCTCCATTGCGAATAACCACACCCGTAAGAGGAAGACTTTACCACTGCATGAGACACACCCCTTTTATATTTTTTTCAAACAGTATGTGACGCCACCCTTCCAAAGTTGTTGTTAATGGCTCACCTCCCCTCCCAAACAAAGCCCATCTCTTTTGGCGTCTGCTGGAAAATCAAACGGCCAGTGGCTCAGAGAATAGCAACCGTTGACTAGCCCAAAAAAGTAGATCCTAATACTATGGACAGTGAGCTCTTCAATTTCATCAAGGTATGGATCACAGCAATCACATCTCTAGTCTATTGTTACTATGTTGTGTCTCTCATCCCAAGAGGCATTATCAGGCTTCTCTCTCTCCTCCCCATAATCTACCTCTTCTGCATCCTTCCTCTCAACATCTCCTCCTTCAATCTTTGTGGCCCCACAATCTTCTACCTTGTTTGGCTTGGTAATTTCAAGCTCATCCTCTTCTCTTTCGGTCAAGGCCCTTTGTCACCACAACCACCATTATCTCTACTCCATTTCATTTCCGTTGCTCTCTTCCCCATCAAAACCAAACAAGACCCATCTCCCAAATCACATCCCAATGCCCAAAAGAACACAGATCCATCTCTCAAATCATCTCAAAATGCCAAAACCAGTTCAGACCCATCTCTCAAATCACCTCAGAATGCCAAAAGAAGTTCAGACCCATCTCTCCAGTCACCTGCAACGGCCAAAAGCAATAAGAACCCATCTGCAAATTCAAACTCCAGTCCGGACCCAGATTCCAAATTTGACAAAAGTTTAGGGAGAAAAGCTCTATTTGTTCTAAAGGTGGTGCTTTTGGCTGTGATTATTCGGGTATACGATTATAGGCAAGATTTGCATCCATATGTGATCTTGGCCCTCTACTGTTGCCATCTTTATCTTGCCGTTGAGCTAGTCCTAGCCATCACTGCGGCCCCGCTTCGAGCCATTCTAGGGTTTGAGATCGAACCACAGTTCAACGAGCCATACCTAGCCACCTCTCTTCAAGACTTTTGGGGCCGTAGGTGGAACCTCATGGTTACCAGTATTCTACGCCCTACCGTATTCTATCGTGTCCGCCGTATTTCAACGCGTGTGGTCGGAAAATTGTGGGGCCTACAAGTCGCATATCTTGCCTCATTCTTGGTGTCCGGTCTGATGCACGAGATTATTTACTTCTATCTGACACGTGTGAGTCCCACGTGGGAGGTGACGTGGTTCTTTGTGCTCCATGGGGTTTGTACCGGCGTGGAAGTTGCTGCCAAGACGGCGGTGAACGGGAGGTTTCGGTTGCACAGGGCGGTTTCAGGGCCACTCACGTTGGCGTTCGTGGCGGTGACCGGTGCTTGGCTGTTCTTCCCACAGATTATCAGGAATGGCGTCGACCTGAAGGTTATCAGGGAGTACGAAGAATTGGTGAGTTTTGTGAGGGAAAAACTGTCATTTAATTTTTAGTAGCTTTAGCCTCAAGAGACTGCTTATTTTTAGTTTGGGATTTTTAAATTGTGAAAATTAAAAGCGAGACTTGTTACGTGTCTTGCAAAAAAACTGATAAAGGGTTAACTTTATGTTTAAAATTATATATAATAATTTAAATTTTTTTTTATCTCAAAAATACCCTTTCTTGAAATAAAATTAATTTTTTTTCTCTCATATTTATTTATATTCATATATAGGTTAAGAGTTTGACTAATATTAAGATTTTTTCTCTTTTATATATATATATATATATATATATATATTAACATTAAAAAAAAAATAATATTCAAATACAAAAAAAAGTTATTATGAATTTATATAGTAAAATTCAAATTCATGTTACTATTTTTTTTATTATATTACTGTTTATGTTACTATTTTTGTTGAGTATGTTAACGTTTATTCACTATTAGTTTTTAGCTTGTTACTGTTTTTGTTAACCATATTACTATTATTATTTTCTTAAATATTAATATTCAATGTTACTATTTTTTTTTTTGAATATTACTATTTTTTGTATTGAATGGTACTATTTTTTTGCATTTGAATTTGAGAGAAATATTTGTTGTTAAGTATGTTACAATTTTTGTTAAACATGTTATTATTTTTGTTGAATATGTTAATATTTTTGTTGAATATGTTACTGTTGTTATTTTTTAAAAATATTAATATTTAATGTTTTAATTTTTTTATATTTAAATGTTACAATTTTTTTGTATTTAAATGTATTATTTTTTGTGTTCAAATGATATTTTTTTTTGTATTTAAATGTTTCTATTTTTTATTTTTAATGTTACTATATATATATAACCTATATATAGATAGATAAGAGAGATGAGAAATTTTAATATTAATTAAACTCTTAACCTATATATGGATATAGATAGATATGAGAGAGAAAAAATTTTAATGTTAGTCAAATTCTTACAATTTAAGAGTTTTTAATTTTTAGTTTTATTCCACTTTTAAAGGGAAATGATAGTATGGTAAAATTGACAAAAAATAGACTTCATAACAAATAAGTTTTCTTAACGGACTTAAGTCCAAACAAATTCATATAGGGAGACCGGCCTTCAAATTTTCCTTTTAAATTTTTGATTGCGCGGAAATTCCAATGTTACTTTGTCTTACCCAATTCTGTTGACCAGCCACCTGAAAGAATCGAGTTGGTCAATGAAAGATTTTTTGATATTTTGTAAAAAAATCGGGTAAAAATGTAGAATACCTACAAAATTTATATATATATACTAATCTCTAAAAATTAAAATTAAAAAATCTAGATGTAATAATGTTTATGGTCTTGTTGTTGTGTTTTATTGTAATTGTGTATATATTATCGAATTTATCGTATTTTTTTTTAGTGTTATTGATTTATTGTGTTAGTTAATTAGTATATGTTTCTTAATTAAATTATTAAAATGATCTAAAAATTAATAATTAAAAAAATGTGTTTTAGAAAAAAATGTTTTGAACAGAATTTAGATAAGAATAGAATGCTTAATCGAATTGAGTAGGTCAAGAAAAATTTTTTCCACAAAGTATCAGTGTTGAAAGATGAAATACCATAATTTTTACCCGTAGGGTAGGGTGAACACCCCTATTTTTAGTACTTTTACAAACAACCTTGACAACAGTACCCAAAAAAAAAATTTGGTATCGTTCTTTTAAAATTTATTATTTTAATGGTTATTTTTAGAAAAATGTTGCATCAATTTAAAAAGTAGACTTGATAATTATAAATATTGATTTCATTATGAATTTCAGTATTTATTGTAATTTTTTATCTATTCAATAGTTATGATTATTAAGTCTATTTTTTAAATCTATATGGTATTACTGTTATTTTTATCAACTTTTTGTATGTATTTTTATCATTGTTGTGATAATTATTTTTTATCACTTTTTTTGTATGAATTTAAGTCATATTTCAGTGACACTCCCTCTAATTTTTAAAATATCACTGCATACCTTATCAATTTTTGTTTCCTAATAAGATATATAATTTTACTAAATTACCCTTACTCAAATTAATAAAAAAATAATTTATAATCTGTTTTAAATTAACATCAAATTGATCAAATTGACCTTTAATTTTGCTTGATTAATATTCAATTTTATCCAATTATATTAAAAAATTTCAAGTTTTTATTTTATACTCTTAATATATTAAAAATATTGTAATGTGACTCTTTTGCTAATTTTCATTACTTATTCCATAAAAAATCACTCTATTGACGTTAGCAGAATGAATAATAAAAATTAATAGAAAGACAATATTGTAACACTTTTAATACGTTAAGGTGGTGTTTGGATCACCGTGAAAGGATTGGATTGGTTTGGATTTGAATCCAAACTCAATCCAATCCAGTGTAAAGTGGTCCATATTAAAGGATTATATAGATCGGATTTAAACCCTATCCCATCTTTGGATATATTTCATTTGGTTTGTAGGTCTCATTCATATGTGAAGATAAAACATATTAAAATAACTATTGCACCCTTGTGTAAAAAAAGGTTATCCAATCCTATACCATGTTTGAAATGAAATGAAAAAAAGTTCAATTCATTAATATTGTCTTATTTAGGAAACAAAAATATGAATCAATAAATAACACATTTTTACAAAAATATTGCAATAAATATTTTGTTCATTTATTTAATTTAATTTGTACAATACACTTTTAATCAAAAAAATCATGCAAAAATAAAATAATAATTTTCAATAGAAAAACAATATATAAATTGATACAACTCATGCCTATGTCATTATTTGTTTCTTTCTATAAAATTTGAAATTGTATGTTTAAAAATAAAACTTAATTATTTTTTTTCAATAAATAGTAAAATTAATCCAAACCATATTAAATTTTTTCAATGACCCAAATGCAATTTATTTTCGATGAATTTTAGGGTATTTTAATATTATTGCCTGAATTAATAACACAAATCAAGTCAATTTAAAATATGTTGGTTTACTTAAAATCTTAATTTTTTAGAGTTCATATATAATGAAATAAATGGATGAGCATAAAATTTTTAGCATCTTAAAAATTTAAAATGTAATGAAACCCAACATCAAAGAACAATTGTGATTTTTTAATAAGACTCAAACCCTTTCGTTCAAAGTTAACTTAGACCAAAAATTTTCACACACTTGCTTTCAAATCATGTGCTTGCATGCTACATCATCTCAATTGAGAGAGAATTTCTAACGATAGCAATTAAGTTCAAAAATATAAGAGAATTATGTGTTAATTTCTGAACATAGGGGGGGTAAGATGCAAACAAACCGAACCACTAGAGGATAAACTGGATTTTAATTTGATTAAATTGCTCATCTTCCATATGTTTCGGCTTCTCCAGATGCTTCAGACAGAAAGAGTGAGACTGAGAGAGAGAGAATTCTTTCATATTTTCGGCTTCTCCAAATGCTTCAGTCGTTATTTTCTTTGATATATCCTTTGGTCATTGTATTGTACATGAAGATTTTTGTACTGGAGGCTTTGAAACACAGCGAGGGTAAGAGAGGAACAAGGGATTCTTGGAGGTAGTAGCCCCAAAATTGAGAACTGGGCCAATGACAATTGGGTTTTTGACTAGGTGAAATTTGAGGAGGTGGGCATGGATTTGCTTGGATGACTGATGGCTGGGAAGTTCCAACAATGAAGAAAATCAAACACACAGATCCTGCCATGGCAAGAGAGAGAGAGACAGAAAGCGCTTTAACCTCAGCATCCACCGTTATGGGGGCAATATAGTAAATTGATATATTATCTGTTTGGTGAGAAACTTTGTCCCACACAACACATGGGTTACTGATATCCTCTTTGGGAGGGATAAATGGTTGAGTTTCCTACGGCCGATGAATTGAAAGTCAACGTTTATCCTCCCCGTTTTTTTTATCCAAAACAAGGATATGTGGGTCTCCGGATATGTTTATCCAATCCAATTAGTCTTATCCCTGTTTATCCCTCAAACCAAACACCACCTAAGGGTATAATATAAAAAAAAAAATTATTGAAGGTATTAATTGAGAATTTTTAAATCTTTTAGGGTATAAAATATAATTTACCCAAATTAATTTTTCTTTCTACATATTAAAAAATAATCTTCACATTTAACTAATTTGTAGTCAAAAAAATAAAATAAATTAAAGCAATATCACAAAATGACTCACTATGTATAATAGTTTGATTGGGTGGTAAATGACATTATAATTGTACCAAGTCTCAACCATGAAAAGATAGTCCATTTTATGTGGTTACAGGTTGTCAGAATTTATTATTAATGTATAGTTATTTTTGAACAGATTTGCCAATTTACAGTATTTTTAAACTTATTTATCAAATTACGACACTTTTAAAAGCGGATTCAGTAACTCCATTTTTGTTAAAAAACGAATTCAACGACCCGACTTTGGGGAATAAAAATTGATAAAGCGTGTTTTGTAAACACACTTTTTACTCTTTTTTTTTTTTTTTCTAAACACGCCTTTTCACAGTTTTTTTTAAACTTCTATCTCAACAAGTTTCTGCAAGTGATGTCAAGCACCAAAAGCCACCATTACGAAATTTCTTCGAATACACAAGCGAAGCCAATATTGAAACAAGGTATTTCTTGTCCACATTGAATCCTGCAAAAAATCAAAGTAAACCCCAAATTATGTTTTTTGGGGTTTTTGCAGTAATCCTACTCAAATGGGTTGAATCAAAGTAACCTCTGCAAAAAATCAAAGAGCAAAGCAAACTCTGTTCAAGCCACCAAAACCATGAGAAAAATTCAGATAATTAACCATCTAAGAGTCTAGAAATGGAGAGTTCATGCCAAGATAGCACCAACGGCGAAAAACCCCTGAACGAGACAACGGTTTTGAGTAAAAACCCAAACCCAAGTTCAAAACGGCAACGACCCTCTTCATTGATGTCCAAATGGGCGGCAGAGATTCGCGACCCATTTCAAAGGAGGAGGATTTGGTTGGGGACTTATGATACTCGTGAGGGCACAGCTAAGACAGATGATATGAAGAGGCTTGAATTTGAGTCTATGGCCTCCTCAGGTTTTGTCTCTCAGCCTTGTGATCAAAACAACCTGCTGTTTACTCTGGGAGATGGAAGTTTTCTTCACACACACACACACGTTAAAAGCATGTTTCCTAACTACGCTTAATAGCGGAATCCTCGACCCTGTTTTTTATCAAAAGCGGGATTGTTGAGTACGCATTTCAAGCGAAATTATTGACTCTGTTTTAAAAAAATACCTTATTTTTGATAAATAAGTTTAAAAATACCGTAGATTAATAAATTTGTTGAAAAATGACTGTACATTGGTAATAGATTCCAAGTTGTCACCACTAACTCCCTCCAGCTAGATAGATTCCAAGTTTTATATTCCAAAGTTTTTTTTTTAATATGTTACTATGTTTACATCAGTTAATTGGATGACATTGTTCATGTTACTTTTGCACATAATTCTTGATATTATTATATATCTATTACACTTGGTGATTTTGTATCATGTTACTATATGCTGATTAGGATATTGATAACATAATACCATACTATAGTATTACCCTATGCTTGTATCATGTTACTATATGTTTGTATCATATTACTATTGAATTTGAATTTATAAAGAAATCTTGTGATTTGAATTTCACTTAATATACTAACAATTTATTCGTACATCAAGCTTCTATAAATAATTATAAGAATATATACATTTCCGTATAAAACTTTTGTTAATTATCATAATATTTCATAAATGGTTTTCATATATAATTCAATCAACAGTTTTTATATATAATTAAATCAATAATTTTCATATATACTTTAATGATCTAATCTATGTAACTTTCTATAACTATCAGATGTCGTTTGTTGTTATTCTACAGGGTAGGGGTATAATAGTCAATTTGATAAAAAACAGACTTAAAATCAAATAAATTTCTTATCAGATTTATCTCTAAATAAGTCTATATAAGAGGGATTGGTCTTCAAATTTTCCTAAAAAGATCTGTCCATGGCCTGACATGAGACGGGTCGGAATGGCCCATGGCTTGATTGGTCTCGAATTAATGGATCAATCCACTATCTGCCTTTACAAGTCATAAATGAACCAAGAAGACCCATTGCCTTAGCTGATGGTGAAACGGGTCAAATGACTCGTGAATCATGATCCAATCAACCAACCAGACTAGCCCACAAGTGGCTGGTTTTTTGCTGATCCATGGAGTCTCTGGGCTTATTCGGATAAATTTTGGAAGGAGTTTGGATTGATTATTTCAAATTTTTTTAAACTCAAAATTAAGTATTCAATTCGGTCCATACCCATGTTTGATATGCAATATATACATATATAAGACTCACAGATATATCATAATTATTAACAATTATTTGTCCAATAAATGACTATTTTATCCTTGATCAATCTAATTCATACTAATGTGTAGTGATACAATTGTCTTTTGAATCTTTAATCTGATACACATCTTCCCAAACCCACCCACCTCTTAGGTTTGACGAAACTCATGATCATAGGTTTAATTTTTAGGCCTAACTTGAAAACTCGGGATTGAATTTTTCATACAAGAATGAAATTTTAGGAAGTTTTGGACTATTTTTTCCTAAACTCATCTTTCCAAGCCCCCCCCCCCCCCCCATACCCCCTTATCAACACAGCCCCTGTGAGTTTAGGGTACTCTTGGCATTTTATTATGGACTTGACTATGGTAACCAAAAAAAATGCTACTATATCCTCAAATTTTACAATTTTTATAGGTATTTTTATTTTTTTATAATTTTTTTAGTCATTTTACAATAAAAATTTATAATTTTTGTGGATAATTTACTATTTTTGTACGTGTTTTTATCACTTTTAAGTATATTAAAATCGATCTCGAGTACCACAAAAATAATAAAAACAGATACAAAAAAAAAATGATAAAAATCTCCAAAAAAATAATAAATAGTGGTATGATATCAGAAATTTTTTTTGGTACCGTAGGTTGCGTTTGGTAATTTGTTGTTTTTATTTTTTTCTATTTGTGTTTTCCATTTCTGCCAAAAAAATATATGGTTGCGATGTGTTTTTTTTTTTTAGTGACCAAAAAATGGAAACACAAAAAATTGTTTTCATAATCACTCAAAAAATAACAACACGCGGGTTTCACCTTGGGATTAATGAAATTCCAACTTCGATCGTCCTTAAACCCCCCATTCACTTCCTTTTTTTTCCCGTCTCTGCACCTCTCTCTCTCTCTCTCTGTGCTTCTTTTTTTGTTGTTGTAGATATTTGGAGGTTGGGCGGTGAGTTTTTTGTGGTTAGAGGGGTGGTTATTCAAAGGGTATTATTGGTGCTGAGTTTTTGGTGATTTAAGTGGTGGTTTTTCGAGAGTGTTGGTTGGTGGGTTTTTGGTAGTTGGGTGCCGAGTTTTCGGAAATTATAAAATTGCCACATTATTTAAAGTTTAAAATTCAATAAAAATATTAGTGGNCTGAGTTTTTGGTGATTTAAGTGGTGGTTTTTCGAGAGTGTTGGTCGGTGGGTTTTTGGTAGTTGGGTGCCGAGTTTTCGGAAATTATAAAATTGCCACATTATTTAAAGTTTAAAATTCAATAAAAATATTAGTGGGCCCATCATTTCTCTTATTTTTGGCCCTTTATAAAGTCATACATTTATTTATGAGCAATACTATTAACTTAATTCACTATGATCTTTGAATTAAATGTGAAATCCATCAAACATTAAAATTTAGTGTTGATCCAATAGTTCTATTGAAACCATATCATTATGTCAACAAATTAAATCAAATTTTTAGGTTTAAATAATATTACTCATTATTTATTTTGTTTTTTCGGTGCTTAAGTCATACATTTCCACCCAAATGAATTATAACAGCTCTGTCAAACAAAACGTGCTATCACATGTGGACAGAAACTCTGACCAATAAACAAATGTAGACAGAAAAAGAGAAAAAAAAAAAAAACTGCTTTAGTTTCCAAAACCATTAGATGGTCTTTACCGTTATTGTTTTTTTGGATTAATAATATTTTTAGTTTTTAAAATATGTATTTTTTATTAATTTAGTTTTTAATATATTAATTTTATCAATTTAATGTTTGAAGTATATTCAATTCGTGTTATTTTAATTCTCACATAAATGAATTATTAAATTTTTTATAAAATAATCATGTGCTAAATATGTGATATCATTTAAAAAATAAAAAATAATCACTTTATCAATAAAATTATCGGTTTACGTGAGAATTAAAATAATACAAATTAAATACTTTAAAAACTAAATTAATACAATAAAAAATAGTCAGACAAAAGATACGTACCCACCAAAAGTGCTATAAAACCTTGCTTNATTTTTGATAAAATAATCATGTGTTAAATACGTGATATCATTTAAAAAATAAAAAAATAATCACTTTTATCAATAAAATTATCGGTTTACGTGAGAATTAAAATAATACAAATTAAATACTTTAAAAACTAAATTAATACATTAAAAAATAGTCAGACAAAAGATACGTACCCACCAAAAGTGCTATAAAATAAAAAATAATCACTTTTATCAATAAAATTATCGGTTTACGTGAGAATTAAAATAATACACATTAAATACTTTAAAAACTAAATTAATACATTAAAAAATAGTCAGACAAAAGATACGTACCCACCAAAAGTGCTATAAAACCTTGCTTTTTCATTATTCAATCATCTTCCATTGTCAAGCTGACAGAGAATCCACTAAGCAGCCCAAGGCTGCATCACACACACGTACGCCATTAAATCTCAGAGAGGTTGCAGAAGCAAAGAACAGAAACAAGGAAGATCAGAGAAACTGGTTCAATGGAAGGTGAGCTCAAGAACTTAGTCACTGTGTGGCTATCAATCATAGCTTGCCTTTCTTACTGCTATTTCATATCTGCTAAGATCCCAAAAGGTAAGTGCAGACTTTTCTCTCTCCTCCCTATCTTCTACCTCTTCACCATCTTCCCTCTCTACCTCACCTCAGCCTTCAACACAGCCGTCACAGCTTTCTTCATAACCTGGCTTGCCAACTTCAAGCTCCTCCTGTTTGCCTTTGATCTTGGCCCACTTTCATGGGACCCACCAAAGTCCCTCCCCATCTTCATCACCATAGCTGCTCTGCCCATCAAGATCAAGCAAAAGAGGAACTACACATCTTCCCAAACCACCCAAAAATCACCTCTAAATTCAGAGAAATCTGCCGAACCCACAAAAAAACCCACAAAGTTGCCTCTAAATTTAGCGACAGAGAGTTTGGCTTTTACAATATTCATTGGTGTATTACACAATTACAAAGAAAGAATACACGAAAAACTTATATTTGTGGTATATTGTTGCTTGGTCTTTCTCTTGGTAGACCTTTTGATTGCGGTTTCTAGTGCTCTGGTTCGATCCCTGGTGGGACTAGAGCTAGAGGCACCGTCCGATGAGCCTTATCTTTCTACATCACTCCAAGATTTCTGGGGTAGGAGGTGGAACCTCATTGTAACGAATACACTGAGACACACCGTATACAAGCCCGTGAGGTCACTCTCGGCGATTTTCTTTGGCGACAACTGGGCCCCACTGCCGGCGGTTTTGGCATCTTTTCTCGTATCTGGCCTCATGCACGAACTTTTATTCTACTACGTCACGCGTGCGAGCCCATCTTGGGAAACGACGTCGTTTTTTGTCCTGCAAGGCATATGTGTTATTGCAGAGTTTGGTTTGAAGAAGGGTTTGAATGAGAGGTTGAGATTGCCTTGGTTTGTTTCTGGGCCATTGACTCTTGGGTTTGTGGTTTCCACCAGTTTTTGGTTATTTTTTCCTCCTCTGGTGAAGAATGGTGCAGATGTGAAAGTCATTGAGGAGTTCAAATTTTTTGTGGAGTACATGAAGATGAATTTGGAATTTCCCAAACTTGTAGGCCAATGATTCATATGGGGATACATGTGTTTCACTTGAGTGAGTTTTATGAATTTTGTTTAATAAGATTCTTTGGATCATTTGCTGGCGTAATGTTACAATTCTCCAATTACTAATAATCTTGAGTTTGTTGATTCAAATTTGATAAGAATTATTTTTGCGTATAATGCCAAAAGTTAGGTTTATATCGCCAAATGTGACCAGGATTGCCAACCACATTTCTCAGTCTCAAACTCCAACATTGAATGTTTGCAGTAACATCATTCAAATGTTTGACGTTTTGTCACAGTGAGTATATATGATCGTTAATTTCATGAAATTAGCCAAATTGACCAACAATCTAGACAAAAAACTGTTACAGTGATTTTTGTATTTTTTGGGGTTGAAATTGTTCTGTATGCATGACTTCTCAATTGAACATAATGAAGGTACCTAAGCAAAAACAAGTGCTTGTTTTCGTGTTTGTTGAATTGCCATAGACAAGTCATTGAAGGTATGTACTGTGGGGAGGCTTGTGTATTTGTCGTCGATTGAAGAGCCCCCACCAAAACAAAGTTATGGCTGACTGCACCTCTTCACCGCCGTTTAATTAAACTTAAACGCCGGTATTTCGTTTTCCGGTCACCGGCCTCCAGTAATAGAGTCGGCGTTTATCAAACGCCGGTAGCTTTCTCGACACCGTTTTACCCGACTTTTGAGACAATCGCCGGGAGAACGCCGGCAATCAAATATTTTGTCCTTTTTTTTCACTTTCCAAAGTTTCTTATAGTGAGAAGTATGATTTAATTTACGGAACATGTTTAATTCATTAAGTATTTAAAATAATTAATTTTAAAAATTAATTAGTGTTATCAAAGAACCTCTAACCCCACAACTTAACCTATTAGTTTGACAGAATTCATAATAAATTAAAACAATTCTAAATTTGAAAAAACAAACCTATTAGTGCTTATTCAGTGGGCAAGTTCCGATTCAGTAGGGACGGTGGGACCAATTACTCCATCTCATAATTTGTAACTTAAGCATATTAATGCAAAGCTAATTGAATTTGTCTTTGCACTTCATTAAACTAGACAATTCAATCAATGCAAGCAACGGCAAAACGTGCGATCGCAGGTAGACAGAGACTCTGACAAAAAAACAAATGTAGACTGAAAAAATAATCTGGTTTAGTTTCCAAAACCATTAAGGTGATCTTTACCGTTATTGTGTTTTTTCATTACTCGATCATCTTCCATTTTCAAGCTGACAGAGAAACCACCAAGCAGCCCAATGCTGCCTCACACACACGTACGCCATCACATCTCATCGAAATTGCAGAAGCAAAGAACAAAAACAATGAAGCTCAGAGAAACTGGTTCAATGGAGGGTGAGCCAAAGAACTTAGTCAATGTGTGGCTATCAATTATAGTTTGCCTTTCTTACAGCTATTTCATATCTGCTAAGATCCCAAAAGGTAAGTACAGACTTTTCTCTCTCCTCCCCATAGTCTTCCTCTTCACCATCTTCCCTCTCTACCTCACCTCAGCCTTAAACAAAGCCATCACAGCTTTCTTCATAACCTGGCTTGCCAACTTCAAGCTCCTCCTGTTTGCCTTTGATCTTGGCCCACTTTCATGGGACCCACCAAAGTCCCTCCCCATCTTCATCATCGTAGCTGCTCTCCCCTTCAAGATCAAGCAAAACAGGAACTGCCCATCTTCCCAAAGCACCCAAAAATCGCCTCCGAATTCCTCTCAAACCCACCAAAAAATTGCCTCTAAATTTAGCAACAGAGAGTTTGGCTTTTGCCATATTGATTGGTGTATCTTACAAAGAAAGAACTCACCAAAAAATTATGATGGTGGTGTATTGTTGCTTGGTATTTCTCCTGGTAGACCTTTTAATTGGGGTTTCTAGTGCTGTGGTTCGAGCCCTGGTGGGGCTTGAGCTCGAGGCACCGTCCGATGAACCTTATCTTTCTACATCACTCCAAGATTTCTGGGGTAGGAGGTGGAACCTCATTGTAACGAATACACTGAGACACACCGTATACAAGCCCCGTGCGATCATTCTCAGCGATTTTCTTGGGCGACAACAGGGCCCCACTGCCGGCGGTGTTGGCGTCTTTTGTCGTGTCTGGTCTCATGCACGAGCTTTTATTCTTCTATGTCACGCGTGGGAGTCCATCTTGGGAAACGACGTCGTTTTTCGTCCTGCAAGGGGTATGTGTTATTGCAGAGTTTGGTTTGAATTGACAGGTTGAGATTGCCTAGGTTTGTTTCTGGGCCATTGAGTCTTGGGTTTGTAGTGTCCACCAGTTTTTGGTTGTTTTTTCCTCCTCTGGTGAAGAATGGTGCAGATGTGACAGTCATTGAGGAGTTCAAATTTTTTTTGGAGTGCATGAAGATGAATTTGGAATTTCCCAAACTTGTGGGCCAATGATTCATTTTAGCCACCCATGTGGGAATTATGTATGTGGTTACCAAGGGTTAGTTTGATGAGTTTTGTTGAATGAGATTGCTTGAATTATTTGTTGGTGTAATGTTACAATTTTTGGTTTAATAGTCAAGCTTATTGATTCAAATTTGATAGGAATTACTTTTTGGGTATAATGTCAAAACTTAAGTCAGTATAAATTTGGGCAAAATGCCTGTATTTGAAAAAGAATTAACTTTTTTTTAAACAAAAAAAAAAAAGAAAAGAAAATAGACCAATTAGTACTGGTTAGATGAACAAGATATGGGCTGTTTGAGTTCTAGAATAAATGGCCCAACCAATGCATGGGCTAGTGGGACCAAGTATTCTATAAAAACTTCATAATATGTCACTTTAAGCATATTATATGCTAAGCTGGTTGATTTTGTCTTTACAAATTTAATCGGAACTACCAATTAATTGGTCAATCTTATAATAGTTTGACTCTTTATGTCCGTGGAAGCAATGGAATAGTTTTGTATAATATTTGTATTTTAAATAAAAATTTTATTTTTTATTTTTTATTTTAAGAGGATTAGGTATGAATTAGTGGGGTTATCTGATATTAAAGGTCGTGCAAAAAAAATGATATTTTTGAGTCAAAAAAAATTAGAATTGATTGTGTTAAAAAACAGGGGACGAGAGGATTTGAGTTTAAGACTATAGGATCAACGTAAATGCGAGGATTAAGAATCATAAAAAGAGTAAAACAGTACGAGGTATATATGGTTTGCCAAGCTGAACAACTAGGTTAATCTATTGTCGATTGAATCTTTTGCTCTTGTGCTTTTGTATTGCTTAGAGAAGAAAAAGATGGTTATAACCAAGATTCAATCTGCCTTTTTTAGGGTATTCTCTTCTTATTTGTATTAGGCTCAGTTCTTTGAACTTATCTTAGATTAGATGGTCCCCCCAAATTTGTTAAAACCATTAGGAAAATATTCGGCCGATAATATCTGCTCAATACGTATCCTTCTAGAATTGATGAGGTGGCATTCGTGAAGTGATGCCTTGTTGTCCTAGGTGACATGGAAAAGTTGACCTTAATCTCCCCCTGCTTACTGTTACTGTTATAATTATCAAAATCGTACGATTTGTGATTCAATTCGTATCTTATATAAAAATCGTTTTTTAGTTGAATCGCACCTGAATCGTACGATTCGATTTGCATCGCATGAATTGCACGATTTAATCACTATTTTTAAAACCCAAATTTTTAACAAAACAACGTCGTTTTGTTCGCTAAATAGTAATACAACGTTGTTTTATTTGTAGAAGATCTTACGCCCTAATAAAAACTTAATCTTTTTACTCATTCTCTCTCTGACGTCGTCTAAAACTCGTTTTGCGTTGTCTAAAACTAAAGGTCATGACTAACGCTCTTGTATCGATTGATTTTTGCTTTCAATTCTTTTATGGGTAATTTGTTAGGTTTTAATTTTTTGTTTCAAAATGTTGGCCCGTATATTTTCTCTCAATCAATTTTTTTTTTTGGTTATTTTTTCATTCTTATTTGTAACCTAGTCTATACTTTGTGTCATTATTTGGTTCTTGATTAGCCATGGTTCTTTAATAATTTTTTTTTTCAAATTGTTGAATTTGAAAATAGTTAAGTTAAAAATGAAAATGAAACAAAAAACTAGTGTCTTCCCATTTAAAAGACATGATTATGTCAATTGATTATTTTTAAAATGCAATAATGTTCAGTATTTTTTCTATTTTAAATATGTAGTATTATTTTTTATTTTTGTTCAAATTTTATGTCGAATCTTACGACTCACGAATCTTAAATTTAGGATTCTGATTCACGATACAAATCGCGATTTGACAACTATGATTACTATCTTCTGGATGACTTCAACTGGGAATGAGCTGATAGGTAATTCGGGTGTTGTTCGACCTAAGGCTATGTTAGGTTAGTATTATGCAACTCGGACTAATTTATGGTATCACCTGTAATAAAAATTGAATGAGTTTTGAGCATTGTTGTACTTTTATAAATTAAAAATTGAATTTTTTAACTATAATATTAGATATATTGACTAGTAGTCTATAGGGTGTGCCTTCGGGCATGTGGCATATGTTGGTCGCGGTTGGAGGGTGGAGGGCTTGTGGATTTTTTTTTTTGGGTGCCTATGACACCAAGTACCGATACGGGCTTGTGGATATTGTTCCCCGGGGGGTTGGAGGAAGAGGGTGGCGATAGCTAGGGGGTCGAGAGGCTGTAGATGTTGGATGGGGACTGGTGGAACAGAGAAGTGGAAAGAGATTGTGAGAAACAACAAAAGAGAGTGGGGGGAAGAAAAGGGACAGATAGGAAAATGAGCAATGCTACGTGCACTTAAAAAGTAGACTTAAAAATTAGATTTGATAATGTCAATCATTAATTTCACTGTGGGTCCCAGTATTTATTGGAACCCACTATCTATTCAATGATTAAAATTAAAAAGTCTAATTTTTAAGTAAAATAGATAGGAAATACCTGGAGGGATAGAAGCGTCACTGGGGTGTCTGTCAATTGTTTAAGTATTGTGAGAGAGTTGCAGATCAAGACTTAGGTTATTGTGAACAATCGTGTTATGAGCACACTTTGAGGAATTTAAAAAATAAACAAAAAATAAAATTGGGAAAGAAAACTGTTTTGAAAAGGGGTGAAAACCTTTGATAACTCAATTCGATAAGAACTTAATATCCAAAACTTCACAAGAAAGTTTTTCTCACATTCAATATATCAATTTCATTGATAGGAACTCTTTTAAATATTCTATCATTAACTCACTTATTAAAATAACTTCATAATAATTACTTCTAATATTACATAAAAATTTATTAAAAATGAGGGAGTTACTAATAAGTTATCATTAATGTCAAATTTTAAGATATATAAAATTTATTAAAATTAATTTCACACCATACATTGTAATAAATTCATTTTTAATAAAATTGATAAAACTTCATCGAATTAATAGATTAAAAAAAAAGAAATTTATCAATTTATCAAACAACCTATAATTTCAACTTATTTTTATCACGTAACTACTCGACTGTAACGTGAGTATAAAGTATAGTTTTCAAATTTTGAGAGGCATGAAAAATATAATCAAAAATTTTTTAGAGGTATAATATGTAATTTTAAAAACTTGAGGGGTCATGACTTCTCCCATACTACCGCATCATTAAATTAATAAATTAAGTTAGTTTTGTAATTCTAAATAACATTACTCTTGTGGTTATAATACAAAAATTATATTTAAATTAGATAGTAATATATGGTATTAAATTAAAAATAATAAAAACTATCCATGTATGGGGGTGTATATCTAGAGTATACTAAGGCAGGAGTGAATTTGATCAGGATTAAAAACAATGCTACATCATATAACTTAATCTAAACTTGATATTAAATTATTATTAAACTAAATTAATCTAATCCAGCCTCTAAATACTTGAATCAGACATGGCTTTAGAGTAATAATTTGACCTTTAATATTAAAACTTTATAATCTATCCATCAAAAAAATAAGTTAACTTTAACATGTTATTTTGATAAAAAAAAAAAAAATTATAACGTTATAATTATGAGCAGGAGTTGTCCACGACACGGGAAAAAAAAAATTCGGTACAGTATTGTGTTAATATTTATAAGTGTTTTTATTATTGGTACAAATAATAATAATAATAATAGTTATTATTACAATGATAAAAATACTCAAAAATGTAATAAATTATTCATAAAAATAATAAATTTTTTGATTATAAAATGACCTATAAAAATTATAAAAATATTTATTAAAATAATAACTTTTAGGGATATGAATTTTATTTTATTTTTTTTTGGGGGGGGGGGGGCGGGGGGTTAAATTGGGTTTGGGGATTATTTTTTTAAATTTTTCTTTTTTTTGGGGGGGTGGGGTATGGAAAGCATTAGCTTATGCATTGCATTTGTTTACCTTATGAGTTGAACGGCATTCTGCG
>CAUOFW020004392.1:136320-156140 GCA_963454935.2 Ilex paraguariensis
GGGGGGGGGGGTGTTAACGTACCCAATTCCTATGGTATCTCCGCAGTCTTCCTCGTGTAATTTTTGGCACTGTCACTGTTTACTTTATTCTTTTGGAATCCTTAAGAAGCCGCCTTCACCGCTGTTCTCCCAAACAAAGACCACTTTTTTTGGAGTCTGCCGGAAAACCAGATGGTCAGTGGCTCATAGAATAGCAACCGTAATACTATGGACAGTGAGCTCTTCAATTTCATCAAGATATGGATCACAGCAACCACATCTCTAGTCTACTGCTACTATGTTGTATCTCTCATCCCAAGAGGCATTCTCAGGCTTCTCTCTCTCCTCCCCATTCTCTACCTCTTCTGCATCCTTCCTCTTAACCTCTCCTCCATCCTTCTTGGTGGCCCCACAATCTGCTACCTTGTTTGGCTTGGTAATTTCAAGCTCATCCTCTTCTCCTTCGGTCAAGGCCCTTTGTCACCACAACCATCATTGTCTTTCATCCATTTCATTTCCGTTGCTCTTCTCCCCATCAAAATCAAACAACACCCATCTCCCCAATCACCTCCCAATCCCCAAAAGAACAAAACAAGTTCTGACCCATCTCTCAAATCATCTCAAAATTCCAAAAACAATACATACACATCCCTCCAGTTACCTGCAACGGCCAAAAACAATAGCAACCCATCTGCAAATTCAAACTCCAGTCAAGACCCAGATTCCAAACTTGCCAAAAGTTTGGGCAAAAAAGTTCTTTTTGTTCTAAAGGTGGTGCTTTTGGATGTGTTTATTCGGGTATACGACTATAGGCAAGATTTGCATCCATATGTGATATGGACCCTATACTGTTGCCATGTTTATCTTGCCGTTGAGCTAGTCCTAGCCATCACTGCAGCCCCGCTTCGAGCCATTCTAGGGTTTGAGATGGAACCACAGTTCAACGAGCCATACCTAGCCACTTCTCTCCAAGACTTTTGGGGTCGTAGGTGGAACCTCATGATTTCCAGTATTCTACGACCAACCGTATTCTATCCTGTCCGCCGTATTTCAACGCCTGTGGTCGGAAAATTTTGGGGCCTACAACTAGCATATCTTGCCACATTCTTGGTGTCTGGTCTGATGCACGAGATAATTTATTACTATGTGACACGTGTGAGTCCCACGTGGGAGGTGACGTGGTTCTTTGTGCTCCATGGGGTATGTACCGGCGTGGAGGTTGCTGCCAAGACGGCGGTGAACGGGAGGTTTCGGCTGCACAGGGCGGTTTCAGGGCCACTCACGTTGGCGTTCGTGGCGGTGACCGGTGCTTGGCTGTTTTTCCCACAGATTCTCAGGAATGGCGTGGACCATAAGGTTATTGGGGAGCACAAAATATTGGTGAATTTTGTGAGATGCAAACTGTCAATTTAGTAGCTTTGGCCTAGATAGTAGATACTTAATTATGGAAAGAAAAATGTTACATGTGGAACCCAAATATATATCATTTTGTAGGTAAGGGTGGAATGAGTGGATAAAAAATTGATAGGATCCTCTCATCTAAATAATGATATGCATTTAAGTTATAATTTTTTAAATTTTATTTGGGTTTTATAAAATTACTCGGATGGGAAATGCGATGTACCGTATCAAAAATTATAATTTTTTAAAAGGTTAATTGTAAATTACATCCTGAAAGATCGTTCAAATCTCAATTTGTACCATCAAAGATAAAAATTTGTATCAATGTACATCTAAAAATTATTGTCATTAGTTTACTGTCTAAAACTAAATTGATAAATTATATCTAAATTGATAAGGACTAAACTTTTTACTCAAATCAAAACAGATTCAAACATTTATTCAAATCTTCAATGGTTATATTTCATTCTTTTAAAATATCTGATGATTATGTTTCTCTTTTTTTTAAATTTGAGTTTGTCCTTCTTTAAATTTAAATTTATCAATTAGAGTGTCTTGTATCGGTCAAATTTAAGGAAACGTTGGAAATGCCCTTATAATGGATAAGGCATGGGCTGTTTGATTTCAGGAATAAATGGCCCAAACAATGCGTGGGCTAGTAGGACCAAGTATTAAAAAAAATCTCATAAATGTCACTATAAGCATATTATATGTTTAGGATGAGCGGTTCGGCTGATGGTTGTTGATGGGTTAAGTCTAAATAGTCCAATTCATGTGTTAAAGTCCAATTCCAGTTGAGGAGCCCAACCTTATTTTGATTCCACCAAGCCCAAGACAGTCCAAGACCGGTTAGACTTTTTGCTTAGCACGTCACCAAGAGGAGATCATGGGAAGCTTATCTGCACCACCAAAGGAAACGGTCCAATCTTTGACCACGTTTCATGAAGAGCTCCCCAACCTCCTCCTTCCGTTGAGGATAAGTCGTGATCTCCACCAGAATAATCTCTTAGCTGCGATAAATAAACCTTGAGGATAAGTCGTGATCTTCACCAAGAATAATCTCTTAACTACGATAAAGAAGCCTTGAGGATAAGTCATGATCTCCACAAGAATGATCTCTTAGCGGCTATAAAATAGCTCTAATATGGTAGAAGAGGGAGATGAATGTCACGCCCCACCAAGACTTACGGAGGACGAATCGATTACCAGAGATTACTATTTCTTTGATTCTCCATTCTCTCTCTCAAAGCTTGTATCTCTATTCTCCATACCTTTGAATCAATAAAATACCCGGCAACTGAAGCCATTGAAGAGTGGACGTAGGTCGAATTGACCGAATCACTATAAATTGTGTCTTCTTTAATTTTCTCATTCATTTCATTGCATTTATTACATACATTTGACAGGTGATGTGCAAAATTATTTTTGTGCATCATCAGTTGTCGTAGTCCCTTGTTTGATTGTTAGGTTGTGAGTTCGAATATGAATCTCTCTCCAAGTTCAAAAATAGTGACCAAAAAAAATATATTATATGCTAAGCTGGTTAATTTTGCCTTTGCTTTGACAATTCAGTCAATGCTTTTGCATTTACAAATTTAATGGGTATTGATTAAATCGTGTTGTCCTGCCATAACCGCCAATTAATAGGTCAATCTCATAATAGTTTGACTCTATGTCCATGGAAGCAATGGAATGGTTTTGTGGGGATAAGGGAGCTAGAGAAAAGATTGGGTAAACTTTAAAAATCAAGTTAAGGATAAACAGTAATGCTACGCTCCGGGGTGATTCAAAATAATTTGGGACCTAAAATGATACTTCTAAATAAGACATTCTATGTTTAGTGTTAATATTTTTATTTAAAATTAATTTTTCTTGCCTTTTGAATTGCAGAAGTATTAATTAAGGTTTTACATTCAAGTTGTTTTACTATATCTTTTTCAATTGATAATATCGTTAATCCAATTAATCTTTCTTGTGACATAGTCGATCTTAAGTAAGATTTTATCAATTTTAATTTTGAAAATTTTTTTCTGTAGAAGCAACTGTTACAGGAATTGTTAATAATATTCTATAAATATTGCATGCATTTGGAAAAGAATCTAACTTTTTTATATAATTTAGTATTTCAATTGGAATATTTTCGTTACCTCATCAACATTTTCATAAAATTGTTTTTTTCTACGAATTCTACGTTTTTCACGAAATACAGGTTATATACTCATTTCACATGTAACTTTTTTAGACGAAATCATAGAATTTGTAAATCCACTTTCTCTATATTTTTTTAAAAAAAGAAATGAGATATTTTAATTGATTTATAGCAATATCAATATGCATGTCTTTTTATTGTTAATATTTATTAATTAAGTTGACGAAAAATAAAATATCATATCAAATAGTCATATGTTGCTAAACAATTAGTTTCACTCATTGTTTTAGGATATTCACTAGTTTCCGTTAATTGCAATAATGCAACTCTTATTCTTGGAGCTTGAAATTTTATTGTTTTAACACTTTCAACACGACTTTTTCAACGTGTTTGTGATAATGACTTAAGAGTTAAATCTTGAATATTATCTTGTAAAATTTTTCATCATTTTGTAGAAGAGGAAAATAATGAATATATACGTTGTACTATTCCAAAAAATGATATAGTCATGGGACAAGAGTTAGTCATATCACAAAGTACTATATTTAAATTATAACAACTACATGGTGTGTAAAATGCTCTAAGATTTATATTGAATAGCCTTTTTTATACACCTTTATGTTTTCCTTTCATATTAGACCCATTGTCATAGCTTTATCTTCGTATATCATTAATATCTAATTCAAGATTACTTATTACATCTATAAGTTTATCAAATAAACATTTTCTACTCGTATCATCTACTTTAATAATCTCTAAAAAATAATTTTTTATTTTTATTGGACTTATTGTAATATCTACGCATCGTAATATGAGAGACATTTGTTCTTGATAACTTACATCGGAAGTACAATCAAATATAATTGAATAATATTTTACTTCTTTAACTTTTTTAATAATATTGCTTATTACTTCATTTCCTAACAAACTAATAAATTCATTTTGTATGTTATGTTCAAGATAATGGTTATGAATTCTATCTTACTGAATACGACGAACGTGTTATTGTATTATCGGATCAAATTTCACAATCATTTCAATTAAACTTAAAAAATTGTCATTATTTTCTTGATATATCTTTTCATTTTTTTCCTAAAAAGTTAAATTATTTTTATCAAAATTCTTTACAACGACAATAATTCTTACTAATACATTTTGTCAATATTCTTTCTCTCTATTAATTTGTTCTTGGATACTTTTATCAATTATTTTATTTAGCTGCAATTTTTTTTCTAATCCAATCCAAGTATTCATATTAGCTATATGCTCATTAGTTATTTTATGATTTTTAAGCTTAACATCAATATTTCTCCAATTTTTTGTTCCTTCATTAGATAATTTACTTGTAGAATAATTCATATTGAATAACTTGCAACAAAAACAAAATATTTTATCTAAATCTTTTGAATATACTAGCCATCTTCTATCAAGTGTTTCCTCATTTGTTAATTTGCGAATATAATATGTAGTAAAAAAATGTCTAGAGTGTTCATCTCGAAAAAAATCTAAATTATTATATCTAATTGGACCATTTTCTACTAATAAATCTCTTAATTTTATATCAATAATTTTCCATTGACTTGGATCATAAATATTTATATGACTATAATCACTTGTTTCATTAAGATTTTGATTGTCTTTTATTTCACTATTTTCTTTTTCAAAATTTTATATTTCATTATCCTTTATTTTATTATCTTTTATTTCAATATTTTTTATTTCATTATCTTTTATTTCATCATTTTTGTTTCAATATTTTCTATTTCAATATTTTTTTTATTTTATTCTATTCTATTTCATTATCTACTTGTTCATTTTCAAAATTTTCATTTAAATTTTTTGTTACATTATTTTTGTTACTAGTAACAAATTTATCAAGTGATCATTTTTGAGATTCTACTAGTTGATCTATTTTTCTATTTTTTTTTAATTTTTCGTATCCACTTAATTGTCTTCTAGGTGTCATATTATTAATATATTATAACTATATAACAACCAAACAAACACAATATATAGTATAGTTAAAAATATATAACAAAAAAATTTAAAATTATGAAACAATAGAATATGACTTGAATGATTTCAAATGTTGATTTTTTGGTTCTACATCATGTCCCTTATGTTGCAATAAAAACTCGAGTTGATGATGGAGGATGGAGTGGAGGCCCAGTGATCTATGAGTGAGTTATCCGCTCTGCTGTAGCACTTGGCAAAAAAAAAAAAGTGCTCTGTGAGTAATGTTCATTGAGTTGAGAGCACTGTGAGAGAGAGAGAGGGAATTAGAAGAGTTTTTTTTTTCCAGTTTAATGAGAGAGAGAAAGAAAAATAATTGTTTATGTGTTGTTAGTTTAGTTGGTTTACCGAAAAAGAGAGAGAGAGATATGATTTTACTTTTTTACTTTTTTGGTGGCTTTATATGACCTTTTAGTTCTTTTTTTTTTTTTATATATATTGTTAATTTTTTTTATAATATAAAATGTTTGGATTGAATTATAGGCCTAAAATGCTTGATTGGACTTATATTTTTATAAGATATTTTTTTATATGAGTTATTTACGGTGTTTAAAAATTTTGAACCTTCCTATAAAATAAGACCTAAAGCTCAGGCTTTTTTAAACCTTCCGTTGGCCCGGCCCTGGCTACCCTGATTAAATTTTAAGATTAAATTTGGAGTTTGACATGACAACATATTATTTAAAGTATTTATTGAGACTCAAATGACATGAGATAAAGTAAAAAAAATTCAAATCAATTGTCATAAGAAATTAGTCATAATTTGTCGCTATGCGTAAACCAATAAGGTAGATCCGACTCTAATAGCTGTAATGACTCAACCCAAGTGCATATGGTATTACCCACTTTAGTTTGTCCTATTACAACATGTTAAAGACAATAATATATACGTGTATGGACTAGATTCTTCATCTATTATCTCAATTTACTCTATCCTCGGAAGACTGGGGTCCGGGGATGGGATAGTCCAGTGTTGGTCGGACTATTCTTCTAATTGCATTGTTTTTTGTGTCTCTAACCATTGAAGTAAACAAAAAAAAAGGGCCTAACTAAGAGGGGATCAATCACCATCATTTTGTTTTTGTTTTTGAGCTGGATTAAATCACGTGTTNCCCTAAGGGGATCAATCACCATCATTTTGTTTTTGTTTTTGAGCTGGATTAAATCACGTGTTGTACTAATGTCTAGGTACTATGACTTGGAGCAAAGAATCTTATCTTCTTCCATTTTAAGCCCATTGGCTTCATGTTTTATTCTTTACTTTCTAGGAAAGCATCTTTTTTTGGGTGTTGAGTTACATTTATTTTTTTGGGTTTGCTTATTATTTCGAGGGTTTAGATACCAATTTTTGGNAAAAGCATCTGTTTTTGGGTGTTGAGGTACATTTATTTTTTTGGGTTTGCTTATTATTTCGAGGGTTTAGATACCAATTTTTGGGGGAAATTTACTAGTTTTGGAATTTATTTATTTTTTCATTTTTTAATATAACACCAAAATTTAAAATCCGATAACATAGTTGTTCTCCTAGTTTTGTATGTGTATGTCTACAACCTATCTATAGCTTTGTAAAAAAAACTATTTAACTCAAAAGGTAGCTTAAGTAGTAATAGAACAAAATTGTAAACTTAAACGTTTTAAATTTAAATTTTGATAATTATTTGAGCCAAACTCACGAGAAATGTATTTCTCATAAATATTCTAGTAGTTTGGCATGAATGACTTGTTTTTAACTAAATTAGAGAGAATATTAGCCAACGTATACATAAATTAGTTTGAACACCTTNAACTATTTAACTCAAAAGGTAGCTTAAGTAGTAATAGAAAAAAATTGTAAATTTAAACGTTTTAAATTTAAATTTTGGTAATTATTTGAGCCAAACTCACGAGAAATGTATTTCTCATAAATATTCTAGTAGTTTGGCATGAATGACTTGTTTTTAACTAAATTAGAGAGAATATTAGCCAACGTATACATAAATTAGTTTGAACACCTTCATCGTTGAAACAAAAAAGAAAAGAAAAGAAATAAAGCACTATTTCCACAAACTTTACAAGTATCTTTTGGGTGGTGAAAATATTCACTAATTGACTAGCAGTCTCTATCTCACACACACATCAATAATTTATTTTTTGCATTCGATGTATAGATTCCAATCCTGAATCTCATTTCCACTCAAATAGATTATTCTCTATTATTTATTGTTTAATCTGTTTAATTTATAAATTTGATTGGAAAATATGATTTAATCATAATACTTCAATTAAACTAAAGTTTACCAAATATCATGNTGAATCTCATTTCCACTCAAATAGATTATTCTCTATAATTCATTGTTTAATTTATAAATTTGATCGGAAAATATGATTTAATCATAATACTTCAATTAAACTAAAGTTTACCAAATATCATGAAAAAGCTTGCAAAAAGGCTGGCTCAAGCTCAGTCGAATTTGAATTATTAGAAAAATACTAATTTATATCTCGTTAACCAAATTCAGGGTTGAATTAAAATTTGATCCATTTTTTTTCTTACTGTGGAGCTGAACCTAATTAGGGTTTAATTAACACTGGGTTCTGGGCAATTGGGTTTTGAATAGCACTGGGTTCTGTGAGGTCGGGTCTGGTTTGGTGTGGCGGGCGGATACCACAGAGACTCAACACGGAGAGAGCGAGAGAGAGAGAGAGAGAAATTGCACCTATCTAGCTATCGATTCTCTCTCTCGGCTCAGTCTTGTGGGTTGGGTTTGCTTGGCTTTCTTTGTTGTGGACTTGCTCTTTTGCTCACACGCAGCTCTCTCTCTCTCCCTCTCCCTCTCCCTCTCCCCCTCCCCTTTGTCTCTGTTTATTCTTCAAGCAGAGCACTGGATATCAAATTCTCTCATTTTTCCACCGATCCGACCAGTACTCTTCTTCTGGTAATAACTCCTCTTTTGCTTGCTCTATATATGCATATAATCGTGCCCTTCCTTTTGGAAAAAAGAACAGAAAAATAAGATTCTAGGGTTTGGAACATAAAAAAAGAAAAGCTCACGACACGTTTCCCTAAAGCCAGAGAATTAGACTTAGGGTTTCTGTTCCATTTTATGGGGGGTTGTGTCTATTTGCGATAAATTGGAAATTTGCATGAGTGGGCTAATGTAGAGATATCTATTTTTTTTCCCCTTCGGCCATTTGTTTTCCAGTAACGCTTATACAAATTATGTTCATTTCCTTTTCAAATTTCTCATTTTATGTATAATATATGCTAAACCCTATGCTTGTTTACCTGAAACTTGAAGTCGATTTTGATGATGGTGTATTGATTTGTATTGCTTATATTTTAAGCTGTGTCTCATCTGCCAGTGTGTCTGATAAATTAGTGTGTCACTCTTCTCAGATACGCACCTTACATTGTGCATGACACTTGCAATATAAGGTCCTGGCATTACCTAACGCCTTGAGTTTGCCTGTTGCCCCTGAACTTCTGAATATAAGCTTTGGTTATTGAATGTTGTTATGGTTGCATAAAATCCAATGTAAGGGCACGGGATATCGTATTAGGAATTATGGAAACCTGAAATAGAATATAGCAACTTCAGAAAATATTGAAATTGACCTAGGTTTAAGTAAAACAATTGCCCAGTCAGTAACCTATATGTTTATAGTTGGGTGAAAATACAAACTTACAAACAACACTTCTTAAAATAAAATAAAAAATGATCTTCTCATTTTTGTGATGGGGTTGTTTTTTGTTTTTTGAGTTCTTGTTAAGTTTTTCCTACTCTAGCTAAGAGGGTAGCTAGAAATTCTTAACAAAATTAATTTGCCTACAGCTGTATTATGGGCTAAGGTTTAGCAGAATACGTATATTTTCGGTTTTGCAAGCCTATGTGTTGAAGGATGTTTTCCAGTTCTAAACCTACAATTGTTTAGTCATTATTATCCATTAGCTGTGATCCTTCTTACAGATGAGTGATTTCCTGTCAGTATTTGTACTTTCTTGGAGCAATATTAAGTTGCAGATATGTTGATTTTCATTTGAGATTTTCCTGTTTCCTATGAATTTTAGCAATATTACTTCTGTTGCCTTGCTTCCAGTTGAACTCGAAAATATAAATTCTACCAAAGATTGTGAATTTGTGATGTTTGCAGAGTTTTTGAGCTATATATAGCAATACACTTCATAGCAGGGTAGTGGTTGTTCAGACTTTTGCAAGTCACAAAATGGTGGACGATATTGATGAAGATGACGTGCCGTTAGTTTTTAAAAGGAGTAATACAACATCTAAGCAAAACCAACCAACCCTGGAGGCGAAGAAATCATCATCTCAAAAGCATGGTGGACAAACGGGGAAACTGGTCTCTGATGTACGTACCTCCAATGGCCAAAGCTCCAGTGCACAAAAGATTAAGACAGTGCCCTCTACCAAGGCATCACCAGTGAAATCACCTATGTCAAGCAGTAAGGCATCAACTTTACCTCGCAAGGCTTCACCAGTTAGGTCACCCGTGACATCAACAGTGAAATCACCTATGACAAGCCCAAAGACATCAATTTCACCTGGAAAGGCTTCACCAGTTAAGTCACCTTTGACAAGTTTAAAAGCATCCACTTCATCGGCTGACCAGTCAAAAAATTCATCTCAACAGAATGCAGCCACTGTTGTTAAGGAGGAAAAGCGATCAACTAATGCTGATGATTCTGAGGATTCTGAAGATGATAAACCACTGAGTGCTAGACTTTCTGCTGGATTAACAAAAGGAAACTCCAACCATGCCAACAAAGGGCTGAGCACTTCAATTGAGGGTTCTCCATCAGTTATAAAACCAAAAATTGCTAAATATGAAGATTCGGATGATGAAAAACCTTTGTCATCAAAGTTCCAAGCTAAGTCCAATGCAGGCCCATCCACCAGCAAGTCTTATGAATCTGATAAAGACAAGCCTTTGGCCTCGAGATTTAATCAAAACGGTTCCATCAACAGGGACAATCAACTTAAAAAGTCTTCCATGATGTCGAGTAAGAGACCTCCAGGCGAGGCCAAGTCTTCAAGTCAGTCATTGGTTAAGAAACCGAAGCTTTCTGATGCATCTACACCAAGCTATAGTAAGCAAGCATCTGTGAAAGCGGAAACAAAAACAGACGATGATGATCATGTTCCTATTTCCCAAAGAATCAAGAAATCAGCCACCTCAGGTAGCAAAACATCGTCTGCACAACAGAAAGTGGCAAAACCTGTGTCGTCTTCATTCAAGCAAACAAGTAAGAAGTCCAAGAAAGTGATTAAAAAATCAAAGTACTCAAAGTCCTCAAAGGTGCTCCCTAGCTCTGGAGAAGGGCAGAAATGGACTACTTTGGTTCACAATGGTGTCATTTTCCCACCTCCATACAAACCTCATGGTGTTAAGATGCTTTACAAGGGGCAGCCAGTTGTTTTAATGCCCGAACAAGAGGAGGTGCATCTCTCTGTTCTCTCCCCTCTATCAGATTAGAGTTTTCCATTTATTCTTGTTCACGGATGCCTAAATATTTCCTTTTGCATTATCCATACATTGTTATTGCATCCACTATAGATCCTGAAAATCTCTCCTTGCAGTTACTCCAAGTTGCATTGCACTTGCATGTTTTTTTTTGCAGGTAGCAACGATGTTTGCCGTGATGTTGGATACTGATTACATGAGTAAACCAAAATTTAAAGAAAATTTTATGACTGACTGGAAGAAGATACTGGGGAAGAATCATGTAATTCAGAAATTGGAAGACTGCGATTTCACCCCAATATATGAATGGCATCAAAGGGAAAAGGAGAAGAAGAAACAAATGAGTTCAGAAGTAAGTTAATTCCCCTCAAATAGTTTCTGGATTTGATAAGAGAAACTTTATTAAAGGTCAATCTGATTTGTGGATTCTCAATATATACCTTGTGATTCTTAATTTTTTAGGGCAGACCTCATATTTGATGTGATCTTTGCTGCTTCAATTTTAACAATTCTGATTAGTTTGCTTGTGAGCTCTTCTAAGCTCAAAAATGATTGTGCTTCCCATTGAAGTTGACCAGCAATCGAAGGGATCACACAATAAAATGAGTTCAACATACTATGAAAAGATTTTGTTTTCTATTAGTCATGCTACATCCTTTTAGAACGTTGCAACAGTTTCAGGCTAATAATTGCAATGATTTGAAGAAGCTTCCAGCCTATATATTAGCTGCTATTCATTCATTAGCTTACATGTACAAGGAGAAGAAAGGATTATATAAGGTCAGATAACTCTTATCGAAAACATAATGTTAGAAGACATTTTATTCTGTTCTTCATTGTAAAACTTTCACTGTTATTATATTTGGAAGTGAATTCAACGGCCTCTAACCGCATTTATTTGTTGGCATATGAGAAGCAGGGGCATTTCTAAGAGGAGTTTATTGATCATTGAGATTCACTAGTCATAAGTTTCAGTTTCATGTGATTGCCTTGGAATAATAGATTGACTTATAAAAGAGTAATATGTTTGTTTTCCATACCTGATTTTGTCTTAAATATGATATTTCTTTGGTATTCCTGTGATGTTTTTGTGTTCTATGACCTTAGGGATTGCATTATTGTGGTCTGCCCATGTTTCATGGGTCAGCTTGTTTCACAGATTTTGTTAAATGGACATCACTAGTTGTTTGTGTGAGAGCAATATCGTGTTAAGAGTTTCCTCTGACTCTTGACTCATTGAAGCTCTTACAGCTGTAGGAAAGCTTGCCATTGAGCGAAAAGACTTATGCAGCAGATAGCGAACTGTTGATNACTAGTTGTTTGTGTGAGAGCAATATCGTGTTAAGAGTTTCCTCTGACTCTTGACTCATTGAAGCTCTTACAGCAGTAGGAAAGCTTG
This sequence comes from Ilex paraguariensis, assembly GCA_963454935.2. Lineage (NCBI taxonomy): Eukaryota > Viridiplantae > Streptophyta > Magnoliopsida > Aquifoliales > Aquifoliaceae > Ilex > Ilex paraguariensis. The sequence goes on from CAUOFW020004392.1 coordinate 148,722, forward strand.
CCATTGAGCGAAAAGACTTATGCAGCAGATAGCGAACTGTTGATACCCTGTAATGCCCCATCTTTCCTTGTGGTTCAGTTGCTAACTTGGGTCCAACCATCACTCCAGGACCTTTTACCACCTTCTTTGCAATCTCTGCTGTCATTGGCTGGTTGCTCCAATAGCAGATAAAGCAAAGTGGGAGTATGGGTTTTTTCTCTTTACCTCTCCTTTGTCGATTATTCTAATCATTGAATCAGGGATGACACACCAGTTCATGGAAAAAAAAGGGTAGGATCTCGTCCTACTTTTAAGGATGGATAGGAAAGGGGTGGGAGAGGGTTTCTGTATCTCTTTTTCTTTCTGAGGCTACTTGTGTCATATCTATGTATCGGCATATAGAAAAGACACATATAAAGCTTAAGGTTCATGTTTTAAAACATTTTTGTATTTTCCTTTCGTAAAATGATGTGATATTGTGACATGCAGTGTTTCAACGGGGGTATTTCACTAATTTTTGAAACAATGGCCAAACAAAAGGAAGAAAGTTAAGAGATTCTTGAATTAACAGACATGCTATACTCATCCCATGTCATGCATATGTGCTGTGTGTGGGACCCGCGCATTTAGAAGTGTCCAGGTATCATTGTGCACAACCAGTCGTTAAGAATAGTAACCACTTGGCACATTACTGTTTTTGTTGATAAAAGCAACCCTTTTATAGAAAAGGATATAATGTCATTTGCGGTCGTGTGCCATGACTATCACTCTCAATAGATGACACAATAGTTGTGTAATTTTGGTTGATATCAAATATTTTCACAATTACTGGTCTAAGAATTGCTGTTTATGCAGGAGAAGAAGGCCTTAAAAGAAGAGAAGCTAAAGCTGGAGGAGAAGTATATGTGGGCTATCGTTGACGGTGTTAAAGAGAAGGTCATCACTTGCTTTGACTAATATGTTGTGTTTTGATTTTGGGGTTTCATTCTTGTTTTAAGAATAGGTGATATGTGATAACCTACATGCCTGCCAAATAGAGTATGATATTTTCTTTTGATTATCACTTATTCAATCTTATCATAGGAGGATTGAGAATCAATACGTTTTTTCAAGGTCACTGTTACGTTTTTTCGTATCAAAAACTAAGCCCGAAGAATGTTGCATTGCCTCTTCTGCCTTTGTTCCATCTGCATCACATCTACATTCTTGCAACATTATGGATTTTGTTGGAAGCACTTCAGATTTTCGGGAGATGAAATTATTTAGGTTNGAAAACTAAGCCCGAAGAATGTTGCATTGCCTCTTCTGCCTTTGTTCCATCTGCATCACATCTACATTCTTGCACCATTATGGATTTTGTTGGAAGCACTTCAGATTTTCGGGAGATGAAATTATTTAGGTTCCTTTTTTGATGGCATTTTTTTATGGGAATTGAGGGCAAATTTCTTTGTTACCTACTCTTTCATGTAATTCCTTATTATAAATATATATGCCCTCCTTTTTCTTAAGTCTTAGCCACTTTCGCTTGGAAGAAAATAAGTATTATGATTTATTCTGTCTCAGAAGATTTAGTGACACATTCAGCCTTGAGGAGATTGTTAAAGCCTTCAAATGTCAGCTAAATGTGTTCAGTGGCCAATAAGATAATATTCGACCACTTTGATGACAGTTTTTTTATTTGATAAATTTTATTTGTATTTTATAAGCTATATCATGTTTGTTCCTGTCACAGTTAGCAAGTATTCTCCAAGAGATGGGGCTATGCTAACTGACTTTTGTACCATCCAATCAGTTTTTTACTGAAATGATGGTGCTTTGGTTCATTTATACAATAACAATTTTGTTTGCTTTTCTGTTTTCAGTATTCATGTACCATATGTTGAATTAGTTGAGATCCCTGCATGTTTTCCTTATTTTTATGTTGTGTGATTCATTTGATTTCTCTCCATTGATAAAAATGTTGTGCCAAATATGTCATAATCCAGTGTCCAATATATTTGTTTTTTACACCATCTCTATAGAATCTATCATCTTTATGCAGGTTGGAAACTTTAGAGTCGAACCACCTGGGCTATTCCGAGGACGTGGGGAGCATCCAAAGGTTATAATTACATCTTTGTACGAACAACGAAGAATTTATAGTATTTCAAGATGTAGTATTATGATATTGTGGCTGTATCTGTGAGAATTTGGGATTCTTCTTAATTTCTTATGGAAATTGGTGTTGAACTTTGATTTTTATGGTTTCAGATGGGAAAGCTGAAAAAACGCATCCGTCCGAAAGACATTACAATAAACATTGGGAAGGCTGCCCCAATTCCAGAATGTCCCATACCTGGTGAAAGGTGGTTGTTTGAATATTATTGTTATTTGTTTTTATTTTTTGAAAATTACAGTTCAAAAAGAACAAGACATTCTCTGTTCAATATGTTTCTTAAAAGTTAATTTTTGAGTCTTTTTTTATCTTTGGCAGCTGGAAAGAAATAAGGCATGACAATACCGTGACATGGTTAGCCTTTTGGAATGATCCAATCAATCCGAAGGAATTCAAATATGTGTTCTTGGCAGCTAGCAGTGCCTTGAAGGGGCAAAGTGACAAGGAGAAGTATGAGAAAGCAAGGTTGTTGAAGGTATACATCCTTCTGACTAGTGTGAATTCATTTCTTTGTATCACTTTTGGAATGAACTTTTAATTAAAATGGAGAACTCGCTCCTTGAGTCCAGGACTACATACATGGCATCAGAGAAGCTTACACAAAGAATTTTGTAAGTAAGGATCCTACGAAGCGGCAGATTGCAGTTGCAACCTATCTTATTGATAAACTAGCTCTCAGGGCTGGCAATGAGAAGGTATGATGTCAATTTCTTGATTCGTTTCCCTCTGTACTTTTTGGTATTCGTGTTTTGTACGAGAACAGCAGACAGTTATTCAGTGGATCAGCATGGTTGTGATTGTGAAGAAGTATCTATGTAATTAAAATTGATTCTGAGACTTTAATCAACTGGAGGGAGGTACTTCTTTGAGTGTGGAAACTGCATAGTTATGCAATCCATATTAACAGAAGGCAGCAAATTGTTTACAGTACCCGTTTCTTTGTTTGTTAGTGCGGGAAATTGTTTAACATAAAGTCATAAACAATATCTTGGTGAATTGCCCAGCTGGAAAAATCATAGAGACAAAAAAGCACACTGTATAGAATTTCTGATAGTTGTTTGTTGTGTTGCAGGATGATGATGAAGCTGATACAGTTGGTTGCTGCACACTGAAGGTAGAAAATGTGGAGCCAAAACCTCCTAATGTTCTGAAGGTACAGTATGTGTTACCTGTTATATCCTGGGTAGCAGGGCTTTGAAAATTCACTTGGGCTGAATTGGTTTGCTAATGAGATATAACTAAGATTTTCACATTGATGGCCTCAGAGAACATAAATTTTGTCCAAGTTATGAAAGTTTTAAATGACTTTGAATTAACTTGATGTCCTCTGAAAATAGAAGCAATTTCTGGAATTTATATAGGCTTTTTGGGATCAGTAATCATGCAAGATTTGTCCTTACTCCTGCCACTTATTGAAGTAATAACAGTTGAACCCTTTTTCTGTTTTATCAGTTTGACTTCCTCGGTAAAGATTCTATTAGATACCATAATGAGGTTGAAGTTGAAATCCCTGTGTTCAAGGCAATTCAGCAATTCCGAAGTGGTTAGTAAATGTTCTTTTGTATCTCACTGTATTTTTCCGTACCTTTGTGTTAGGAGCTCTTAGTTTTTCTGTTATATTTTTTCCACAGGAAAAAAAGGATGTGATGATCTTTTTGATGAACTAGATACCAGTAAACTGAATGCTCATCTGAAGGAACTCATGCCCGGCCTTACAGCAAAAGTTTTCCGTACTTATAATGCATCTATCACATTAGATGATATGGTAAAGATCCAACCTGGAAATTCTTATCTTGAATTTAACAGCCTTTCCTGTGTTTTGTGGTCTACCCTAGACTTGTTATAAGTTCCTTACCTTGACGGCTGGACACATTGGTCGGGTTGTGTCCATAAACTTATAATTTATCTGTGGATGGTTTACTGAAAGATATGGGCAAACATGCAAGGATTTGAATTATCAAAACTTTGGGCTCCAGTGCTTGTTTTAAAAGGAAATTCAGTGTGAGGGCAAGTTACACAAAGAAACCCATGTCATATTGGTTTTGTCCCCAAATATGTTGTCTACCAAGCCTTTGGACATGACAGCTACAGGATGGGCTTGAGGTTGTCATCATTCTTTGGACAAAAACAATAGAATTCTGGTAGTCTTTTTTATTTTTTCAAAAAAGAAAAACCTTTGCGTGGGTTGTAGAAAGGGAATTACCTTGCATTGTGGCTTCGTTAGACTTGAGGTTGTGTTTTTGCACTTTATGTGAAAGTTGTTTTTCCATAGTACTAAGCTCAGCTTCAAGTACCTAATTGAATGTGAAATCTTGATAAGCAGCACGGCTCATGGTAATGCTTGCTGTTTCTTAATGGCGAGAACAAATTAAGGTCCTTTATGTCATCATAGGGGCTATATACCTTGGGGGGGTAGGCATTACTAATACGTGCCATTGTGTAGGCTATGGGATTTAAGTTTAACCTACAACAGTAGTTATTATGAGCAATCAAACATGGTATGCCTTTATTTTAAGCTCGTAAGCAAAGTTTGCAAGTTAAAACATGTACATTCATATGCAAAGAACATGCAGACACTGTGCTTAAATGGTGCATACGGAAATTCATGAATCGTTATGCGTGAAAAATGGAAACCGACAAGAATGATGCAGGATAATATAGTCTCAAATTTATTTGTGTTTAACCATGTTAAATTAGGAGACACACTTCACTTTTCAGGCATGGTAGTGTTGGAGGAATCCTACTCTTTCTTTGGATTCTTCTTCTCTCATGTACCCCGCCCACATCTGCTGCTGCTTTTTTTCCCCATATATAGAGGTTTTTCTTTTTGCAAGTTTATATGTTCAACTTTCATTTTTTGGCTGATTGCAGTTGAGTAAGGAAACCAAGGGCGGGGATGTGGCTGAGAAAGTTGTAGTCTATCAGCATGCCAACAAGGAGGTAAAGGCAGTCCAGAGCTAAATAGTTTTCATGAGGGATATCATGCTTTAGTTTTAAATATGGGGTGGTAACTTGAACTTTGGCATATCTTGTTGCAGGTTGCAATCATTTGTAATCATCAGCGTAGTGTTTCAAAGTCTCACAGTGCGCAAATGTTGAGATTGGATGAGAAGATAGACGAACTAAAGGTGATGACCATTAGTTTGCACACGCACCTGCATGTTGCCTGCGTAGACATATAATATGAATTCAAATATATTTGTCCTTGACTATGTCACTTCTACATATTTGTAGGGGAACTTCCCAGTACTTTGTGGAGGATTATGGCACTGTCATGTGTCATGTTTTTTACGGAGTTTTTTTTTCCTTTGTAGGGTGCTCTGGAAGAACTCAAAACAGATTTGTCTCGTGCCAAAAAAGGGAAGCCCCCACTGAAGAGTGCTGATGGGAAGCCAAAGAGGAATATGAACCCAGAAGCGTAAGAGCACTAATGCTGCCCTTGATGTTTAATGTACACATTTGTGGGATGCTGTCATCTTGTGGCTGATGGAAAATATAATATGCAGGTTGGAGAGGAAGATAGCTCAGACCACTGGAAAGATTGAGAAAATGGAGCGTGATAAAGAGACCAAAGAGGATCTCAAAACTGTGGCATTGGGAACGTCAAAGATCAACTACCTTGATCCTAGAATAACAGTTGCTTGGTGCAAGCGACATGAAGTTCCCATTGAAAAGGTGAAAGCTTCTTTAAATATTTTTTGAAATGGATATTCTTGTGAACAATGATACTTTTTTTTGCTCATGTGGGTGGGAATCTCTGAACTGTATCATTTCTCTTGGATTTTGGTGGAGATTTTTGCACTTTTCTCCCCCCCCCTCTCCTCCCCCTCTTCTCTCTCTTTCTCTCGTGTAGGTGTGGGTGCGGTCACATTTGTTGGCTTACTCTTTCACTTGAATTTCCAAATCCGGCTTGCTTCCAGTTACATGTCCTTTTTACCCTTTGCCTGTGTAGAAGTGGATTCGAACCATTGACACCAGGATTTTCATGGGGTAGGGTAGTGGGATAGTTGTTTGACTCGCTCATGGTTGCTTATTAAGATTTCTCCCATGCAGATTTTCAACAAGTCTCTTCTGGCGAAGTTTGCTTGGTCAATGGACGTTGATCCCAGCTTCAGATTCTAACATTTCGGTAGTTGTGCTAGCACAGAAAACTCCCGCCTCCCTCTTCTGTATTCACTTTCTTCTTCAAAAATATTCAACAGTTTTCCCTCAATTTTTCTGCTCTAGGAAATTCATGTTGTATTAAACATCTTAAAGAAATTATGGGGGTTGTCACCCCGGTTTTCACTTGTTTTTAAATCCATTGAGAGATGAGAAGCTGTCATAAGGATTGTCTGCTGCTGATTGTAATTGTTTCAATTATGTATTACTAACAACTTCTACTGTTCTGAAGACGATAAATTACTCCGACTCCCATGTCTCCTGTTGATATTGTAACTTAAAAATGGTGCCTTGGCATTTGCATACACTTCTTTGAGCAACATAGGAACTAATTCTCATCACTTGGCATCTGTTTCAGTTTCAGTAGTGTCTCCAGCCCCGTGTGCATGGTGGTGACTCTGACGGCCAAGGTAGCCAATGGAGATCAACCATGCTGGTGTCCATGGGCGGAGCTAGCCAACGACTAGGGTGGTTTTAGGCTCATCCTCATATTCTTGTGAATAATTTTATTGAGATCTAATTTGAGAATCTAATACATTGTTCTCGTTAGATTAGCAGTGGGCATCCGACATATAAATACAATTAGGGTTTCATCGTAAATGGCTAAATAAGCCTCCTTGCTTTGTGAAATATTGTAATTAGCCTTTTTTTTTAATTTATTTTCTTTTGTGGTATAGACAATGCATACTTGGCTTTTTGTATGTTTAATGAGGATTTATGTATCAAATATGATGTAAATAAAGATAAACTCTTCTTAAATTACGACTAAAAGTTCAAGTGTCCTACTAAAAATAAATTTCTGCCTCCCTCCTTGAGACATGTGGTCTCCATTGTACTATCAATTTACACGCTCCCCACTGCAGGGTAGATTGCTAATGTCACCATGAGTTACCATTTTATCAGAAGTTAATGGAAATTTTGTTGGAAAAAATAGTTCGAAAGATAAAGTGAACAACGGAGGGAGGTACATATTAGATCGTTCTCTTAAGACGATTTATGTCCTTTTATGGAAGAAATATAATACAGAAGATAACAGCGCGTCGTCTCTAAAACACAACAACTTAACCTAATTAATTGTAGCTTCATTTAAATCTGCATAATCAAATGAAGTAAAAATTTCACAC
>CAUOFW020004392.1:156565-270472 GCA_963454935.2 Ilex paraguariensis
CTCCTCCCCCTCTTCTCTCTCTTTCTCTCGTGTAGGTGTGGGTGCGGTCACATTTGTTGGCTTACTCTTTCACTTGAATTTCCAAATCCGGCTTGCTTCCAGTTACATGTCCTTTTTACCCTTTGCCTGTGTAGAAGTGGATTCGAACCATTGACACCAGGATTTTCATGGGGTAGGGTAGTGGGATAGTTGTTTGACTCGCTCATGGTTGCTTATTAAGATTTCTCCCATGCAGATTTTCAACAAGTCTCTTCTGGCGAAGTTTGCTTGGTCAATGGACGTTGATCCCAGCTTCAGATTCTAACATTTCGGTAGTTGTGCTAGCACAGAAAACTCCCGCCTCCCTCTTCTGTAGTCACTTTCTTCTTCAAAAATATTCAACAGTTTTCCCTCAATTTTTCTGCTCTAGGAAATTCATGTTGTATTAAACATCTTAAAGAAATTATGGGGGTTTTGTCACCCCGGTTTTCACTTGTTTTTAAATCCATTGAAAGATGAGAAGCTGTCATAAGGATTGTCTGCTGCTGATTGTAATTGTTTCAATTATGTATTACTAACAACTTCTACTGTTCTGAAGACGATAAATTACTCCGACTCCCATGTCTCCTGTTGATATTGTAACTTAAAAATGGTGCCTTGGCATTTGCATACACTTCTTTGAGCAACATAGGAACTAATTCTCATCACTTGGCATCTGTTTCAGTTTCAGTAGTGTCTCCAGCCCCGTGTGCATGGTGGTGACTCTGACGGCCAAGGTAGCCAATGGAGATCAACCATGCTGGTGTCCATGGGCCGAGCTAGCCAACGACTGGGGTGGTTTTAGGCTATTCCTCATATTCTTGTGAATAATTCTATTGAGATCTAATTTGAGAATCTAATACATTGTTCTCGTTAGATTAGCAGTGGGCATCCGACATATAAATACAATCAGGGTTTGATCGTAAATGGCTAAATAAGCCTCCTTGCTTTGTGAAATATTGTAATTAGCCTTTTTTTTTTAATTTATTTTCTTTTGTGGTATAGACCATGTATACTTGGCTTTTTGTATGTTTAATGAGGATTTATGTATCAAATATGATGTAAATAAAGATAAACTCATCTTAAATTACGACTAAAAGTTCAAGTGTCCTACTAAAATTAAATTTCTGCCTCCCTCCTTGAGACATGTGGTCTCCATTGTACTATCAATTTACACGCTCCCCACTGCAGGGTAGATTGCTAATGTCACCATGAGTTACCATTTTATCAGAAGTTAATGGAAATTTTGTTGGAAAAAATAGTTCGAAAGATAAAGTGAACAACGGAGGGAGGTACATATTAGATCGTTCTCTTAAGACGATTTATGTCCTTTTATGGAAGAAATATAATACAGAAGATAACAGCGCGTCGTCTCTAAAACACAACAACTTAACCTAATTAATTGTAGCTTCATTTAAATCTGCATAATCAAATGAAGTAAAAATTTCACACGACACCTTTTTAAATTGTCCAAAAAATTAAAACAGTAGTGAAGAATATAAAAGTGTAAATCTTTATTTTGAAATATCTAAATATATGTAAAGGAAAAAATATGACTATNAACACTTTTTTAAACTGTCCAAAAAATTAAAACAGTAGTGAAGAATATAAAAGTGTAAATCTTTATTTTGAAATATCTAAATATATGTAAAGGAAAAAATATGACTATTAATATTATGTAATTACTTCTATATTTAATTAAATTATAATTATTAGAATTCAATGGAAAAAAAATTTGTTGGAACACTAGCAGTTGTACCTCAAATATTCAAAAAATTGAATATTTAATAAGAAAGTTATTATGAAAAATAAAAAAACTCACCTAGACATAGACTAGGTCGTTCAATGTCCCGTAAATGTTAGAAACTCGTATCTCTTCAGTTGTTCTTATCCTTACGCACGTGAGAGTCTCAGTGTCTCACTTAACTCAATGACTATATATATACTCAAATAATTTTAGAAATCTAGTCAACGTGAGATTGAATTTCTCACATAAAATGCTCTTTTTCTTAAAATACTCTAAACAATCGTCGACTTACAATTATTTGCATTCATTTATTCAACGAAAAGTGCATACATTTGTTCAGAGGCAACATGGCAAGTAAACTCATGTATTCTATTACCAATCACAACAGAAGCTTTGCATTTGGAGAAGTAACAGCACCGTCATGCAAGTATATATGGTGGCTTTGAAGGACCCAAGTTGACGCTAGGATTAGCAACTGTGTAATGCTCAGATCGTGTCAGTTCAGATTGGGTCGAGTACTAATAAACACCAATTTAATAATTTTGTGTCGATTCTGTGTCGGGTTGATGAAAATTGTGGTGCTGCATCACATCTCCACGGGGTGTGCACGGTTTTACCCGTTAATCATTGTACCAATTGACAAAAGAAGAGAGAGATGTTTGGAATATGAAAGTGAGGAGCTCATCANGGTTGATGTAAATTGTGGTGCTGCATCACATCTCCACGGGGTGTGCACGGTTTTACCCGTTAATCATTGTACCAATTGACAAAAGAAGAGAGAGATGTTTGGAATATGAAAGTGAGGAGCTCATCAGGTGTTTGGGCTGTGTCAGCAAGCTTTCTAGCTGAAACCTCGGAGGGAATTGCAAGAACAACAGCAAAAAGAAGGCCAAGAAGAAGAGAAGTCTTTGAGTAAACCATTTTCCTCACAAAAAGAAGTGAGAAGTCACAAGACACTCTATCTACTACTCTCTAGCCTGTAAGGTTTAAGATACTTTGTTCAAGTGACAGACGAGAGATGTTGGTAAGTACCCTTATGTATAGGCAGAGAGAGAGAGAAGTAGTCAACTGTCAACCATGAAACGTTAACTTTACCATTTTTGGCCTTTCGGCTTGGTTCCTAAAAGTGCCATATTCTGACAATGGTATCTTAGGAAGAAGACAGTGCATGCATGCGTAGCACCTTACGTAAGCATTTAATTATATAATCTCGGAAGGTTAATTCTTATAGTCAAGTGGCATGATTATAAAATAATTTCTNTTGGCCTTTCGGCTTGGTTCCTAAAAGTGCCATATTCTGACCAGGGTATCTTAGGAAGAAGACAGTGCATGCATGCGTAGCACCTTACGTAAGCATTTAATTATTATAATCTCGGAAGGTTAATTCTTATAGTCAAGTGGCATGATTATAAAATAATTTCTTGACTAAATAAAATAATTTTATAATCATGCCTGCTGAATAACTGACTTTTTCCTTTCCTAGATACCTTGTGTTTGACAGGGGATGAGTGGTCCCCTCCCCTAGCTTTACTACTGTTTTACGACTGTGGATTCTAGACTTGAACTCACTACATGACTTGTCATTTGGCAAAAACAGCGCTTGTCAATCTTACCATTGTCATCTAATTTCACCTCTATATAGAGAATTTTCATAAACGATCTTTGTGCATCTGTGTCGAACTTTTTTTACATTTAAAGTCGTAGATAGTGTGATAGGGTAGCTCTTGAAGATAGATTGTTTTCTCATTGGCCCCATTCTTNTTGGATTCTAGACTTGAACTCACTACATGACTTGTCATATAGAGAATTTTCATAAACGATCTTTGTGCATCTGTGTCGAACTTTTTTTACATTTAAAGTCGTGGATAGTGTGATAGGGTAGCTCTTGAAGATAGATTGTTTTCTCATTGGCCCCATTCTTAGATGGTAGATCATACTTTTCGGTGCATGGTCTTCTCCTCTAATTTTGTATCTTGGTTCTGCTATCCTAATTTCCCTACTATATATAGAGATCTCCCACGTGAAGCTAAAAGACTTTCAGAATCAAAATGGATCACTCTTTCTTTTAAAGTTCGTCTTTCATATAAAAACGTAATTATTACAAAAATCGAGATTTTAGTAGTTGGCAGCATCCCCTCTTAGTTNGCTTTTAGAATCAAAATAGATCACTCTTTCTTTTAAAGCTCGTCTTTCATATAAAAACGCAATTATTACAAAAATCGAGATTTTAGTAGTTGGCGGCATCCCCTCTTAGTTTTGAGTAGGCAGAACTATTCTACTTTGATTTTTCTCCACATTCTTATCAGGTGATCCAAGNACTTTCAGAATCAAAATGGATCACTCTTTCTTTTAAAGTTCGTCTTTCATATAAAAACGTAATTATTACAAAAATCGAGATTTTAGTAGTTGGCAGCATCCCCTCTTAGTTTTGAGTAGGCAGAACTATTCTACTTTGATTTTTCTCCACATTCTTATCAGGTGATCCAAGAATTTGCCTATGATTTTTTTAACTGATATTTCAAAAAAAGAAAAAGTGAGAGAAGTCTGTATGACGCATTCCTGCGTTGGCTTTTACTCTACTCGCGTCAGCCCAATAGAGTAGCCCACTAATAACAAACTAAAACGATATTGTCGACCCAATTCCGTCCACTAGAGAAACACTTGTAGGCCCAAAATAGCCCACTAGATTCAAACNAAAAAAGTGAGAGAAGTCTGTATGACGCATTCCTGCGTCGGCTTTTACTCTACTCGCGTCAGCCCAATAGAGTAGCCCACTAATAACAAACTAAAACGATATTGTCGACCCAATTCCGTCCACTAGAGAAACACTTGTAGGCCCAAAATAGCCCACTAGATTCAAACAAAAACAAAATTTTCGGCCCAGAATAGCCCACCATAGAAAGTTTTCGGCCCAAATTAAGGCTCTTTTTCGTATTCAATGTCGTAACATGTTTCACCGTCGAAGTAAAAGGTCGCAAAATAGTTCTCCGATCACAGAGAGACGGAGAGAGTTGGCTTCGTAAACAGATTGTTCGAAGCAAAGAGAGGCCTATTCAACGAGCTTTAAGTTCCCCAAGAAGCGTCACCGATCACCGGAGGAAGAATAAGGTATTCTCTCTCTCTCTCTCTCTCAACATAGGAGTATCTGAATATATGCGTAACGTAGGGTTTGCATTTTCTTGTTCTGGTTCTGGATCTGGATCTGGATCTATTGGGTTGTTTGAATTTAGATTTTGCAAACTCGTTCAGAATTTAGTGCAGGTCAGAAAGAGAATTTGCGTGTAATTGGAAGTTTTGACTTTTTCTAATAATAAGATTGATTTGAACTGATTATTGGTTAATTTCAGAAATAGCAGCACTGCAGTGCTCGTCTGTTGGTGACGGTGAGATCGGATTGAAAAATGGGGTTTTTGGTGACAACCCTAATTTATGTCGTTGTCGGAATCATTGCATGTCTGTTTACCCGAATCTGCTGCAACAGAGGGCCTTCTTCTAATCTGTATGCTTGTTTTGTTCATCATGGCTTCTCTTCTCTCTATCCAGATCTGCTTGCTATATTTTAATTTCTTGTTCATAGGGTTGTAGTTTGCATATTTCCAGGAATGGTAATTTTTTCAATTAGGCGGATTACAAACTTTGTGTAATTGCTTTTTTTACAAATATGTGATGATGTTTAAAAAAGGCTATTGATCTGTCTAGGGCTTACCCTGACCTTATCCCCATCTCCACTGACCTAGTAAAAAATAAAACGGGAGCTATCCAGCCTAAATTCATTCATCAAATCTGTATATGTACAACCAAATTCCACACCAAAAAAAAGGTGATCGACTTTCTAGTAAGAACTGCATATGATTATTGTAAGTTATAGTTGTCTTACTGAAATGATCAATCAGTTTGCAAAACTTGTGGGGCCATTCCACCATTATTCTGTGTACCTAGAGTTATAACACCTCCACCCCAAAAAAAAAAACCTATGGAAGCATCCATTGAAGATTCCAGAATACAAGCATATAAGTAAAAATAAAAACATACAAATCAAATGGAACGGATGACACTTAGCAGAAGGCTGAACTAGGTAATCCCCAATACTTGCTGGATAGATGTGTGTATGTTTTATGTATTTTATAGTAAGCACTCCACCTATATATTAACTTGACCATAAATATTTCCCCCTCTGTCAAAAAGTTGTTTTGCATTGAATAATTCCATCAAATATCTATATAATAAAATACATAACAACTTGAATTTTTATTCTTTACATATTTTTTTCTCTAAAAATATCACATCACTCATTTTTATCGCATGTTTAATCATTTAATATTTAATTAATTCGCAGTTAACATAATTTTATGTTAAACATTATCCATATACGATAGTATACACATGTTAAAAAAATTTAATATAGTGGGATCGATTTTTTGAGCGCTCGAATTTTATGTTTTATCGTGCCTTCAGGCACGGTTTATGACTATTACTTAGATAAGGGAGGATCTTTTTCAGAATAGTTCCATCCATGAGATTGTTGCCTTTGCCTTTGTTTCTTAGGTGCAGTACTAATACAATCGCCAACTAAAATATGTCTTGTTTATAAATTGTTGAGTATAAATATTTTACTGTGTCAATTTTGGTACAACACATATCTTGGGCATAGTGGCTTATCTATATTGTTAGTGAATAGTGAGAAATATTTGTATAATACTTATCTATAGAATGTCTAGTGTTACATATATTATATGTAAATTTACCATTGGATACTAAAACAACCCATCCTAGACCAGGTGGATTGAATCCAAGTATGGCATATTTCAACCCTAATGCATGTGGCAAATGTCTCTTGATTCTGGGTCGTATAAAAGTTAAACCATGATAATGTGAACTTGCCCTCTATGTGGTCCACCGAGCTTGCTAATAATATATGGGAAGATATCACTTGCCAATAAATCATAATAATTTGCAGGAAACTTGTTATTTTACCTTTTAGTCACCAGGTTTTCTGGAAACGCTCTTGAAATTTTGCTTTCCACACACTGACTAGCATGTATTGTATGATGCAGGTTCCACCTAACATTGATTATTACTGCAACAGTATGCTGTTGGATGATGTAAGTTTGATTTCAGTTCCAACTTCTTGTTTCAGCTGCAAAAAAATATATATACATCATCTTGTTTCTAAACTTCTGTTCTTATACATATCTAGCCATGAGGTAGGGAGGATTATAATAGGTATATGACTAATGTAAAACCTGCATTCTAATTCTTATGACCGAAAGTCTGGATAAATGCATTCATGGCCTGTCAAATTGATTACGTGGTTTAAATATTGTGGGATTGTTTCTAAGGCCAGCATTACTGACCATTTGGCAGATTAGCATTATTTTTATTGGTTGGGTGTAACTGAAGTGGCAATTTTGAAATGAGTTGAGGGCTAAGAGATAAAGGATTGAGCTCAAACATTCCCCTTGTATTCTAGTTTACATGGCTTTGGTGGGCAAAGAGAGAAAAAGGGTTGTGGAATAATGTTGTGTTGGCATTGTTTAGGTTCACCTCAATATGAAGGCATCTTTATGGGTCCTTTCTTCTTACTGCCTATGTTTCTTATAGAATTAAATTTGATCTTAGTTTGGTATTACTATCTAAATTTGAAGCATAAGATATTTTCTCTGCGGACTTTAAGACCAATAGGTTTCTCAGACTGGCTCTCTTTTGACAATGTTAACAAGTTGATTTTTGTCATAGTTAATTTGTTTTTGCATGTTTTGTTGAGGGCGTTAGGGAAGAATCACTAAACTTGATCCACGTCATGGACAAAATCTTATGAAAGAAGACTAGTTGTTATNTTAGTTAATTTGTTTTTGCATGTTTTGTTGAGGGCGTTAGGGAAGATTCACTAAACTTGATCCACGTCATGGACAAAATCTTATGAAAGAAGACTAGTTGTTATTGGAGAAATTATTATTTAAGGCGCAACTTTTTGTTGGTTGGGATTACCTTTAAAAGTTGTAAATCAATGCAATGTTGTCCAACTATTTAATTTTGCATGCCAATTCATGGCATTGATATGATATACTATACTTGTGATACAATGTAAGACGTCTTTCATAATCAAGTGTTCAAGTGATGGTTCAATTCTTGACAAGGAGTTAGCTTTAATCTCAAGGGGTAAACAAGATGCCATGAAGCCAGACTTTTAAGTGTCCTAAGTTCGAGTTTCCTCCTTTGGGCCATTACTTGATGAGGATTATCAGATAACATCTGCATAGGAGGTTTTAGTTGGATGCTTTAAGGGGTACAGAACCCCATGGTAGAGAAATTTTTGGCTTCAAAATTTATGTTTTGGTTCTATCTATCTATATTTAGGGGACGCTGATTTGAGAAATTGAACAACTTATATTAATTACCCAATTGATATGTTGGCAGGTGGGCCATTGTATATCTTGCACAGATGAAGCCACTCATCGTCCCAATTTTGAGTGAAGAGGAGTGAGTTTTGTGAAAGCATATACCTCCTTTTGGCAATTCACTTTATGATCGTTGCGTGAATATTAGGGAGTGGACAATAATTATCCGAGAGCATGAAGTACCTGAAATCTTCTTGTGTCAAATTTGTATGTAGTTCTCCTCTGTGCAGACGACTACAATATGTTTTGCATGTCGTGATTGACACTACCTGCTGTAAAACTGTTTTCGATATATTATTCTTTTGTTAACACTGACAGTGCGAGGCTTGTACTTTAGAAGAAATATCGATGGATAAGTGGCATGGTGGAATCGCTGGACATGAAAATCAGACATTAACATGAAGGTTATGAACTGTAATTTAGTGCTGCAATATGTCTTCCACTAGTCATGGAGATGGATTTCTTAGTTTATATGCGCCTTGTCATGAGGACTATGCTCCTTTTCTTTCTCCAACTGCATTGATCCACTCTAGTGCATAATACAGCTAGTGTATGCAGCCATTTGCAGCATAAATGACCCAATACATAAACATATAGGAGAAGACTGCAATGCAGAAATTTTTTTGGACCGTAACACTAGAATTTATAAGCTTTGTGGCAGAAATATAAGTTTTCGAGTTTGTTTANGGCAGCCATTTGCAGCATAAATGACCCAATACATAAACATTTAGGAGAAGACTGCAATGCAGAAATTTTTTGGATCGTAACACTAGAATTTATAAGCTTTGTGGCAGAAATATAAGTTTTCGAGTTTGTTTACAAAAATAAAAATTATAACTTTTGGGGTTATATTATAACTTATTTGGTGGAAGTTACAATTTTTGAGAATTATTTGCAATTAATCCAAATTTGTAAATGATACTCAAAAATTGTAAATAACTTTCAAATATTGTAAATGACCCTCAAAACTATAAATGACTCAAATTTTGTAAAAAATTTATAAATAACGGTACGATACCCAGTTTTTTTGGGTACAGTAGACTTCTCCTACCTAACACACATTTTGCATTCCTAAATGATTGTGTTGCTGCAACTGAAGAGATGCATAACTTGTTTTTGCAACTGCCAATAAATAAATTTAACTAGCCTCAAACATCCAAGCCTACCAAAGTATCCCTTCAGATTGTCAATTTCCTAGCTATGACCTAGGTTTACTTCCATAACATGGCTGCCCATATTAGGAATTGGATCCATTTTAATGTTAATTTTCTTTAATAGTGGATCTCCTAGATGGGATTTTTATCAATGAATAACAGGTTGTCCGGTATTAAAATAACATAAAATTGAGAGAGTTTCATATTTATAGAGTAAATTTTCATCCTATAAACTCAAATCTTCTATCACAAAAACAAAAGGATGAAACCTTGTGGTGGGTAAAAGAATGTAAAAATTTCATTGATTTTATTATCAACCAAATGTATTTGATTCAACAAGCGAAAAGATTAAGCAGACACTTGAGCAATGTCAACCAATAATAAGTCAAAGCAGTTGACATTAAATGGGGGGTAGATTTAGGAATTCCAATTTTACAGTCAATCATGGAACAGACTTTTTTTGCAGAAGTGAAGAGAACTACAAGATTTAAACTCACGATCTTAAAGTCCAAAAGTGAATCCAATTGACTAATCACTAACCTATTAATAGAGACCGGAACAAAAAGAACCAACAAGAAAAAAATTAAAGAATTATTTGAAAACATCGTTTGAGAGCTTGACTACTACAAGAGGTTTTTGGAATCCAATTGACTAATCACTAACCTATTAATAGAGACCGGAACAAAAAGAACCAACAAGAAAAAAATTAAAGAATTATTTGAAAACATCGTTTGAGAGCTTGACTACTACAAGAGGTGTATCCGTAGGCGTAAAATTGAAACAAAATTCTGATCGTAAAAGTTATAACCCTACTCTTAATACAACTCTCTCTCCTCCAGAAAAGAGAGGGAAGATAATTTCCATTGCCATTATCTGCTCTCATTTTGGAGGAAACCAACCAGTCGCATTAATNAAACCCTATTCTTAATACAACTCTCTCTCCTCCAGAAAAGAGAGGGAAGAAAATTTCCATTGCCATTATCTGCTCTCATTTTGGAGGAAACCAACCAGTCGCATTAATGTCCAGTACACTGAAACTTAGAAATCTGAATTAAAGTGGAGAATGATAATAACAAAATTTACGCATGTCACGTAAACAACATAATCAAATGGCGTATATACTAAGGGTATAATCGCTTGTATAAATGGACTGTANCAGAAATCTAAATTAAAGTGGAGAATGATAATAACAAAATTTACGCATGTCACATAAATAACATAATCAAATGGCGTATATACTAAGGGTATAATCGCTTGTATAAATGGACTGTAATATGAAGTTTATATGAGTTAGTAAAAAAATAAATTCAACACCTATCTTTGATAAAAGTATCTGTAACACTTGCTTTGAAACGCTCTATGTCCACCATAGCAATAGGACAGGAGGTTTTAGAGAGGTTTTAGCAGCAGATCAGGTCACTTCACAAACAAAGCATGACACTGAACAATTCAAGGAAACCAAAAATATATAATTTCACAATAACATTAACAAATGTCACTTCCACCCCAAAGACACACAAACGCGAGGGAGACATGTTGTCATTTGCATTACAAATATTTGATCAGCAACCANTAACACTTGCTTTGAAACGCTCTATGTCCACCATAGCAATAGGACAGGAGGTTTTAGCAGCAGATCAGATCACTTCACAAACAAAGCATGACACTGAACAATTCAAGGAAACCAAACATATATAATTTCACAATAACATTAACAAATGTCACTTCCACCCCAAAGACGCACAAACGCGAGGGAGACATGTTGTCATTTGCATTACAAATATTTGATCAGCAACCATATAGCAACAACCAGAATCACTATCCCAACAACTGATAAAGACAGGCACATGCAAGAGCAACCGCCCTTGGTACGTTTATTCAGAATTGCAAGCCTCTTCTGCACCCTCTGTTTTCATTATCAAAGGAAAACCAAGAGAAGCAAAGTAAAATAAATCTCAGATAAATAAAGAAACATTTACTTAGAGGGGGAAAAGAACAATAAAACAAATCTACTTCCGTCCACAATTAAGCAACCAGCAAATGGCCATACATATGATACCCATATATTATTTATTGTGACACAAGTAGCCAATAGGTCTTGAGCAGAAAACTAANCATAAAACAAATCTACTTCTGTCCACAATTAAGCAACCAGCAAGTGGCCATACATATGATACCCATATATTATTTATTGTGACACAAGTAGCCAATAGGTCTTGAGCAGAAAACTAAATCAACTTTGTACCGCCCAGATGTAGGCAGAGAGATCAATAAGATATTCATGTTTATAAGATAAAAGGGTTTGGACAGAGGCATCCAGTCCAAAGTGACCCAGAGTAGAATTGATTCTCTATTAAAACCTTTTCTTTTCTTTTTTCTTTCAATGTCAACCCAGTCAGTTAAAATTATCCACATGGAGTTCACAAAATCTCCACCTACAGGGAGTTTTCACTTTTCAAGGGGTTATCATCACCATAACTTTTTTGTCAACAGGGGTTTGCACAATACTCAAAGACGTAAACTACACAGAAGATTTCACCTGTAATCGGGAGTCTGTAACATCCACATGTTGATCAAGGTTGTCCTGCATACCGAGCGAACACAGAAGCAAAAAAAATGTCATGATTTAGTAAATTCAATAATTTTCACTTAGAAAGTTAAAGATGAAAAGAGGCATACAACTAAACAAACCAACAGAGAAAAACACGTACGATTAGTCGAGTGTGTAGGTCAAGTTCCTCATTCACCGCCAATGCAATATGTTTGGTACTTATCACTGTCTCCTCCAATTTCTCAAGGCCCTCATCTTGCTCTGCTTCAAAAGCATACAAAAAAAGGATCAATGAAGTAAAAAACCTAAGTAACATAATAAGTAAGGATGCTCCCGAATATGTTACAGCAACTTGCCTCTCATGACTTGTCGCTGCAGGCCAACAATTCCATAGTTATCCAAACCTGTTGTTCTGCTCACAGCATCAACTGGTTTAATTTCTGGCCCAAGCAAGCTATCTCTATTGGCAAAGTTTGACATGTTCAATGTGGAGGCCATCTGGTTTGCTTTTGATCTTAGATTTGAAAGCATGTCCTTCCGACGGTTCATCTCTTTCTCTGTCCTGTGTACAACAAGATGCAGCATCAACAAGAATTCAAATACAACAGCAACAACAATTACAATATCTGAATTACAAATAATGCCATATAATAACCTAGTTTTTATCGACAAAAATTATACACAGCAAGTTTTTATCAACAAAAGATATACACGACAGACAGTAGATCAATTTACAACCTTCTCTAGAGTTTATCTGAGGAAGGTGGGAGCCAAAGTCATTTTCAAAAGGCCATACAAAAATAACCCAACCTATATTTGTTTATTAAAGAAGAAAGGTGCATAGCAATACCATTTTTAAAGGAACAAAGAAATATGTACAAGATTACAGGCATAAAAGTCAGCAGTAGTGTAAAATTACATATCTCCAACCAAAATGTCAAGAGAAAGGAATTTCACACAGAACGGAAATATAGCCCGTGATATGGTCACAAGAGTCCAAACCCATTATACAACAACCAACAAAATGCAAAATATAGATATAGCAACAAATACGAGAGCACACTAAATACATCTTTAAAAAGCAAAAGCGAATACTGGAGATGAAAATGTACCTAAAATGCTTCATCTATACTGCTCCTATTATATTCAAGTGAAAAGAATGGAATTGCACTACAAAGACTTACAGAGGCTGTTTGCCAGGAAGCTTTGACACAAGTGACTGTAAGCTATCAAGTCTAGTTCCTAGTATTGTAATTTTTCTCCGTATGGCAGATGAATGACGCTGTGCTTCCGGCCCTGGTGCAGGCAATGAACTCCTTTCAGATAGCATGCCAGTGATATCATCAGCAAGTTTTAACGCTTCATTATATTCCCTGATCCATGAATCTGTGGAAGACGCCATTGATCTGAATAACAGAAAACAAATCATTAAATAGCCGAACTAATTATAGAATGTCATATATGCAATGCTAGGTCGCAAAAATAAAAGTTAAGCGGATGTAAACTAATCAAGCACAACTCTACTGGTTTCTGTGAGCTTGGAATTATTGACAGATACATAATGCACTCAGCATAACAGAAGCAGAACCACAGTAGAATAGTTGCCCATACAAGCTCTTTATCCCATGCGACTCTCCTAGCTCTTATCAGGGAAAGAAACAATATTCTTTATCTTCTCTTTGTTCCATTGAAATTGCATAAAAATTCAGCAACAATTCATGGGTATCCCCTCATTATGAAAGAAGAGAAAAATCATCAGCTATTTATACAAATCAAACTAGCAGCTAGAACTCATGCTGAATAAGAAGATAAATCTAAGTTATTTCAAGAAGTAAAATGATGTATAGACACAAAATTCAGGCCTCTGCGTTCTTCAATTCCATCAGTAATTACTTTCCGGCTATCAAAAGTCAAGTTCAAATCACCAGCAAAACAGCTGAATCACATGGATCGCATAAAATTTCTCTGTAATTTAAATTAGGGCATCAATGACTCTACTCAAGGACAATTCGAATTGTGGAAGCATGTGCATATATAAATGTAGGTGTGTATACGCAACGTGTTGAGTAGCGAAGCGGTGCATAATCCCTAAAAAGATGGAATTAACATGAAATCGTGTTGAAGATTACAAAGGACGAACCTTTTACCTGTTTGATTTTTGAATCGAAGATCTGAAATGAGATTGGAATTGGAATTGATGATCGAATTGTTTGCTTTTTGGGTGGATATCAGCTGGAGGAGACACACGGCGCCACCGCTAACCACCAGTGTTTGTCCGATCTTGTCGTCGTCTTCATTATATGCATTAGACAACACAGTTGTGGCCCAAAGAGAAAAAGTATGTATTTATAAGTGACTAAACGTCGTCGTAAGGATATTAAATAACTAATGGACATCTCCCACCTTTATTCAAATTCTAATCCAAATTTATATTTGAATATAAACAAGCTCTGATTTGTTTTTTGTTTTTTTAAGGTCTGATTAATGATTAAAATTTTGTTTTGGTGCATAATTTTGGTGAATTTGGAAACAGAAATATTTCGGTAATGTTTCAAAAATATTTTGAAAATAATATGAAAACAATTAAAAATTTATTTCTAAAATATTGATTGAAACATAAACCGAAACTTACCGAAACACTTGAAAAATAAAAATTTTAATAGTCTATCAATGATTTGAAAACATAAACGTTTCGGATGTTTTCATCAGTTCAAAACGAAATTTAATTAATTTTTGTTCTTTGTAAACATGCTAATTGGATGTCCTACAATCAAGTCCTAGGTTGACAAATCCTGAAAAACAGTGTGACAAATTCAAACTACTAGAGTACTTCTGAAAATATTTATAAACTATGGGAGTGTTAATATAATTTTTGATTTGAATTCTTATTCAATTAGAAAAAAAAAATACAAAAGGAAGAATGCATCATATATGACAAAAAATAAAATAGGGTGAATGATATTTTGTACTTTTAAAGATTCTTAAATTTTTAATTTTAATTTTTAAATATTATAATTTTTATATTGTACATTCAATTAGACAAAAATGCCAAAGTATAGTCCAATATTAAGGAGTTTTTTTTTTTTTTTTGTTGNTTGACAGATACATAATGCACTCAGCATAACAGAAGCAGAACCACAGTAGAATAGTTGCCCATACAAGCTCTTTATCCCATGCGACTCTCCTAGCTCTTATCAGGGAAAGAAACAATATTCTTTATCTTCTCTTTGTTCCATTGAAATTGCATAAAAATTCAGCAACAATTCATGGGTATCCCCTCATTATGAAAGAAGAGAAAAATCATCAGCTATTTATACAAATCAAACTAGCAGCTAGAACTCATGCTGAATAAGAAGATAAATCTAAGTTATTTCAAGAAGTAAAATGATGTATAGACACAAAATTCAGGCCTCTGCGTTCTTCAATTCCATCAGTAATTACTTTCCGGCTATCAAAAGTCAAGTTCAAATCACCAGCAAAACAGCTGAATCACATGGATCGCATAAAATTTCTCTGTAATTTAAATTAGGGCATCAATGACTCTACTCAAGGACAATTCGAATTGTGGAAGCATGTGCATATATAAATGTAGGTGTGTATACGCAACGTGTTGAGTAGCGAAGCGGTGCATAATCCCTAAAAAGATGGAATTAACATGAAATCGTGTTGAAGATGACAAAGGACGAACCTTTTACCTGTTTGATTTTTGAATCGAAGATCTGAAATGAGATTGGAATTGGAATTGATGATCGAATTGTTTGCTTTTTGGGTGGATATCAGCTGGAGGAGACACACGGCGCCACCGCTAACCACCAGTGTTTGTCCGATCTTGTCGTCGTCTTCATTATATGCATTAGACAACACAGTTGTGGCCCAAAGAGAAAAAGTATGTATTTATAAGTGACTAAACGTCGTCGTAAGGATATTAAATAACTAATGGACATCTCCCACCTTTATTCAAATTCTAATCCAAATTTATATTTGAATATAAACAAGCTCTGATTTGTTTTTTGTTTTTTTAAGGTCTGATTAATGATTAAAATTTTGTTTTGGTGCATAATTTTGGTGAATTTGGAAACAGAAATATTTCGGTAATGTTTCAAAAATATTTTGAAAATAATATGAAAACAATTAAAAATTTATTTCTAAAATATTGATTGAAACATAAACCGAAACTTACCGAAACACTTGAAAAATAAAAATTTTAATAGTCTATCAATGATTTGAAAACATAAACGTTTCGGATGTTTTCATCAGTTCAAAACGAAATTTAATTAATTTTTGTTCTTTGTAAACATGCTAATTGGATGTCCTACAATCAAGTCCTAGGTTGACAAATCCTGAAAAACAGTGTGACAAATTCAAACTACTAGAGTACTTCTGAAAATATTTATAAACTATGGGAGTGTTAATATAATTTTTGATTTGAATTCTTATTCAATTAGAAAAAAAAAATACAAAAGGAAGAATGCATCATATATGACAAAAAATAAAATAGGGTGAATGATATTTTGTACTTTTAAAGATTCTTAAATTTTTAATTTTAATTTTTAAATATTATAATTTTTATATTGTACATTCAATTAGACAAAAATGCCAAAGTATAGTCCAATATTAAGGAGTTTTTTTTTTTTTTTTGTTGTCTGAGCCAACTTATAAGCACATTAATTAATTTTTTTTTTATCTGGTCAAAGACAGTTCATTCACACCAAAAAATAGGGTATTCATGAGGGATAAATCTCTCGTGATTTAGTCCTAACAGGTTATTAAAATTATAACTTCAGACGCCTAAATTTAGAGTTCGTTCGTATTATTACATGAGTTACCCATTAAGATGAGTAAAGAGTTGTTTGAGAAGTGATAATATCATTTATAATGTTTAAAATTTAATACTTTAACAATTTTAATAGTTGGGAGGGGAAGGATACGAACTAATCAAATTTTTATACTTATCTTGAGTGAAAAAACTACAAGGCATTTGAACTATTGTTCGTATCCTAATTGTAAATTTCAAATGATTGACAATTGCAAATTTTTTATTAATAAATTCAACTTGAATTAATTTTAAGATCATGTTTATTAATTATAGTCTACAATGTAATAATAATAATAATTTATGTTATTAATTATTTTAGTGCATGCCATGGCTTTTTATTAGATTAATGCATAATGAACAAATAATTTTAAAATAAAAAGGTGGAAGGATAAATTTGATAAATTATTTAATTTTCAGACTCCAACTTGGTTTACTTAATATCAGATAGTTTAATTTAATTTCGTATTAAAATTTAAGTAAAAACCAAATAAATTACGAATTAAAATATTTAGCATTCAATTTTTTTTATCAAACAACACTGAAATATTTGTTTCTTTATATCCAACAAATATTTTTGTGGTATTTTTCATATTATCTTATTTTTATAAATAATTATTTATATAACACTCAATTTTGAATGTTTTTAGTAAAAAATTTTTGTTTGATTGAAGGTATGAGTGGAAATAAGACAAAAATAACGGGAGAGAATGAAAATATACCAAAATTAACGCGCCTGGAGCGCGAATCGCGAAAACCCCACAGACAACAAGAGCGCGAGGGGAGAGCCCACAAAAAACGAAGGAAGTGAACCAGAGACAGTAGCAGACAGAGTTCAAATCTGTTGTTTTTCGTCCATTTGTTCTTGGATTCGAGAAGAGACTGCAGAGGAGGAGGAGAGAGAAAGAGAGGGAGAAGATGTCAGACCTGGACATACAGATAAAGCAGCTGAAGAGGTGCGAGCCATTGAAGGAATCAGAAGTCAAGGCTCTTTGTATCAAGGCCATGGAAATTCTTGTTGAAGAGAGCAACGTTCAAAGGGTTGACGCACCAGTTACTGTGAGTCGTCATTGATAGATACATTTCCCTTATATTCTTACCATATGTTTGTTATTGCTCTTGAATCTTATTGGTTCTGTTTTAGTTATGCAACTGTTTTCCATTTTTAGCATATATCAGTTTATGTTGTATAGTTTGGTTCTCTGTGCTCTGATGTTCAAGGGTCTGATTTCTGTAAATGTGGGGGACCTTAGAATCGATCCGGTTTTAAGTACCAATGATTGAGAGTTTGATCATGTCCAATGGAAGCCCATAGAGGTATTGGTTAGAAAAAGTGATAGAATTAGGGTAGACTTAAATTAATATTGAACGAAATAATAAGAGGAGATATAAAAATATTTCTTAAATGTGCCTATAGTGATGTCCGAAATGAACGGTGAAGACCGACTCATATAGCCAACCCCAAATGATTGTGACATAAGTCTTGGTTTGGTTGGTTGGTTGGTTAGTTGATTGAGGGTTTCTGACCAGTGGAGTTGTTTTTGGATTTAATTACACATGTAAAAAATTATAACCTTTAAGTTCTCTCCCTGTCCCTATCCCTGTCGCATCTTGTTTGTTTTTTCATATTGAATTTGAAGCTACCAATTGGGAAGTATAGATGCAGAAAGTAATTTTTAATGTGGTGGGATCTCATTGTCTGGAGGGAGTAAAATTGAATAATTGACATAATGTTGGTACACAGTAATTTTCCTGATGCCATTTGGGCATTTTAACTTTTAAAGCTATGTTAAACACATTTCTAGAGAATGCGGGATGACATAGCTAGGAGGGAGTTGCCACAAAAATACTTCGAGTTGTATTGAAGTTTAAGTTTATCAGCAGACCCAAAAGCTGTTAAAGGAACAATGTAGCCATAGGCCAAACTTTATTGGTCATCATAAGTCTTCAGCAAAGGTGCAGTAACTGACACTTATAGGGAAGAAGCCATTTTTGGGAATAGCATTTCACCATCATCTGACTGCACTGGATTGTTATAGTGAACTTTGGAATTTCCTTAGATGTGGCACATTGAGAGGCCAATTTTATTTGGTTTTTGAGATTCTACTGATTGCTCCTCCTCATCCTTCCCTTTCTCTCTCTGATAGCTGTTGTTGAGCAAGCTTTGCATACATTGAATTTTGGCATCACTTTTTTCCTTCATGAAAACAGTTGTTTTATAAGAAATTTTGACTTTCAATATTATACTTTATTAACATTCCAAATTGGTGCTGATCTCAATTCTGGCTCGTTAGTTTATCTTGCTAATTTTCTTGCCTAGATATGCGGGGACATCCATGGGCAGTTTTATGACATGAAAGAACTTTTCAAAGTGGGAGATGATTGTCCTAAGACTAATTATTTATTTCTTGGAGATTTTGTTGACCGAGGATTTTACTCAGTCGAGACATTTCTGCTTCTACTTGCCCTGAAGTTAATATTTATCCACTCCCTGACCCTCTTATCTTTTGGATAGAATAAAATCTGCCTGAGTGAGATAGGACTTGTCTAATAAGTGACCAATTAATTGCTTGGTTGTTTCTGTTTCTTAAGTTTTCATCTTTGGGTATGGTTGTAATTCTGCCATCGTGTACAAAGTTTCTCTTGCAGTTCTCACATTGTTTTATGATATGCTATCTAAGAGAACAGGCTGTTTTTTCAAGTACACACATAGTTAGTTGTAAGAACAGAGCTGGGAGAATGTTCAGCCCTTTCATGTTCCTTAGCCATTCAATCAAGCAACATCGTATCATATTTGGTAGCAACCACCCCAAAGGGGTAAAAAAAATGGAGAAAAGAAAAGAAATGGAATGTGACAAACAACATAGAGAAGGATACTGAGAATCATGACTGTCAAGTGCTGTACGTATGCATTTGTTTTGTGTGTTTAAAGGACTCTCCGTCAGTATGTCGGTGTAGGTCTGGGATAACCCTTTTTTCATAGGCTGGAGGCTATTTACAACTAGCCAATTAAGTAATAACAGTGCATCAAAGATGCTGCCATTGATGCTCCCGAGAGGTAACAGTAATAAAGACCTGAAACAAGTGCTGCATTTGAGGCAATGCTGTAACTAAACCACATTTATGCATTTTTAATCTTAGCTATGTTGATTTCTTGCAAGCCTCATTCTTATATATCTGAATTTTTTTAGAAGAATCTTCTTGGATGTTTGTTTTCTGTGCTAACATTTGTTTTCCTGTCAACTTTTTCTCACATTTATTTGATGATTTTTTCTTTTCGCATCGAAATTTGATATTAAAGAATGAGCAAAGTAAAGTTGTCCAATTGGTACAATATTGAGTTCCTTGATGCCTGGCCTTTGTTCTTCGCATTGTGAATATTGAATCCAAAATACTCTTCATAGCTGCTTCCCATTCATTCTTATTCTACTGTTACATTGGATCTATGTTCTTTTGCATTGTATCATGTTTATTGTGTTGTGTGTTTCAAGATCCCCAGCCCTCCTTAGTTAGAAAGAGCTTCAACCTCAGCTTTACAAGAAGAATGTTGCTTGATTGAATGAACATTGTTCGAACCTGTCTAACTGACTCATTTTACAGTATTAAATAGGTATGCCGCAAATATTCTGCTGAGATGGAGGATCTACATAACCAAATCAATCTGCTTTGTCCAAACCTACATAGCAAATATAGCTTTTGCATAGTCTAGTCTAAAATGGTGTTCATGTTGAGATTTTTATCTTAAATGATTTCTTTTCCTTTTGGCCATTTCAACTGACAGAACTGTGTACAATAGGTGAGATATCCAGATTGTATAACACTTATTAGAGGGAACCATGAAAGCCGCCAAATTACACAGGTTAAATCTTGCTTATTCATTTTCTACTTCAATTTTTCTTATTGCATGGCAAACTTATTGGCCATCATCCCTTTTCAGGTTTATGGATTCTATGATGAGTGCCTACGGAAGTATGGTTCTGTGAATGTCTGGAGATACTGCACAGATATATTTGATTACTTAAGGTTTGTGAATTTTCTATTAACACAGGGCTACCTGTCTAATGAAATGATTCGAAACTGTAGGGTGGCAATTGGGTTGTATACTAGTAATTGTTGGAGAGTATGAGTGCCTAAACGATTACTGTTCAAGTTGCCTAATCTTGCCTCATACCTTGAAAACACAAAAATTTAAAAATGCTGTCCCTGATAATTGGTTGAATAATTAGGTCTCAACTTCAGTTGATTCTTGTAGGCTGCGAAATATTTTGAGAGATATTTTCAGCCTCATGCATGTTGGTGAAATTGATACCATATAACTTGACAAGAACTCGCCCATTTCTTGCATATTCCTTGTCGCATATGTCGTTGGATAATATCAGATTATTAGTATGTGAAGTTCAGAGTTTTTAGGTCGACAAGCCTGGTGTGTATTGCGTTTTTGTTGGCCATCTATCCTCCTATGTGTTTTTTTTGCTCAACCACTATTTCTTTAATGCACACTTCAACCAGCTGAGTCGGCAGTGCCTTTGTTTTCATTTTGTGCATGCACGGTGCACTTCAAAACATGTGAGCCTTACTTTCAACTGAACTTTTTCTTCAATGGTGATCCACTACAGTTTGTTGGCTCTCATTGAAAACAAGATATTTTCTGTTCATGGTGGTCTCTCTCCTGCCATTTCCACATTGGACCAGGTCTGAGAATTCACCATGTATCATTGATTCATCATCTGAAAGCCTTATTTAGAAAATTAACATGGCCTCCTTGCCAGATCCGAACAATTGATCGGAAGCAAGAAGTACCCCATGATGGTGCCATGTGTGACCTCTTGTGGTCAGATCCAGAATATATTGTTGATGGCTGGGGGTTGAGTCCTCGTGGTGCTGGTTTCCTATTTGGTGGCAGTGTTGTCACATCTTTTAACCACTCAAATAACATTGACTATATATGTCGTGTCCATCAGTTGGTGATGGAAGGATATAAATGGATGTTCAACAACCAAATAGTTACTGTTTGGTCGGCTCCAAATTATTGTTACAGGTAAATTAAGTGTTTCAAATAGTTATCTTTTCTGATCAAAAAAAAAAAAATAGTTATCTTTTGATTTTTCTGGAAGTCGAAATCTTTTTAATCCTCCAATGTGTTCTAGATGTGGGAATGTAGCGGCAATTCTTGAGTTGGATGAGAATCTTCATCAGCAATTTCGTGTATTTGAAGCGGCTCCACAGGTCCGTGAGTTCTACTTGCTTGTACTTTATTGCAAATAGGGTGTATTTACATTTTTGGGTTTTTGTAAGCAATATTACTTGAAACATGAATTTCAGCATATATTGGCCCGGCTGTTATTTTAAGCAGTTCACACTTGCGGATATAGGTTTTTTTTTTTTTGGGGGGGGGGGGCCACACTTTTTATGAAGGAAGAGAAAATTGCATGGGCTATTGTTTAAAAATGAGTAATGTGTCACCAGGAATGCTCCTGGAAGGATTACTTTGGCATATTTTGTCTGGAACTCTAGCAATGACATTTTACATACCAAATTATATTTCACCGAGTGGCCTCAACCTCGTAGCAATTGGCCAATAATGGGAGAGGCAAAAAATCTCATGCTGCATTTCTGATTTAGCTTTTACAGTTCCCTTATTGATTAGTTTATGTGATTCTTTGAATATTGTGTTGAAATGCAGGAATCAAGAGGGGCCCCTGCCAAAAAACCGCCACCAGATTACTTTTTATGAAAGCGGGCTTGTGAATATTTACGATTTACGTTCGATATGCTTGGACCGATCGCCAAGATGATTCTTTAGATGCATAATGGAGATGATATCACATGATAACACGGGAATCAATTGGTGGACTTACTCAGCCGGTGGCTCCTTGGTGGCCAGTGAAACGGTACTATTGGGTTCTCTATTCGTTTTCGCTTTGCTGGGTTGTCTTTTCCATCAATTATTTCTTCAGGTTTGGATATTTCATGTAGTGATAGTGTGTATTACATGATATGCCATGTGCCAATGAACATTCAAACAGAACTATCCATATTAAAGGAAACTTCGCTGCCATATTTGGTAGTAGCAGCAACGAAAGTTGAACCGAAAACATGTATAATGGGTCATTGGTGTCTGCTATGACACTGGGATACATGAACCTGCTTACCTTTAGCATGCCCCAGTTTTCATATAAAATTATTAAAGGGGTCAAACTGTCAATTTACTGTATAAAGGCGTATATGAAAGTTCCTAATGTAAAGTTCATATGAAGCAAATAAATATGATGGACAAAGGCGTATAGTACTGATATCGGTATTGTAGATTTTTCCTACTATTACTCTGACTAATTCAAGCCCAATGTTTATTCCATCATCTTCATTTGATTCATATGAAGGATTTGTGGGGCTCGATCTGTTTGTTTGATGGGTATAAGGAGAAAGGTTTAATATCTCAATAAAATATATGTTTGGTTAAACTGTTAAGCTCTGGATTATACTTTGGCCCGTAGTTGGCTTGGAAGATTAAACCCACATACATGGGTTTCAATAATAAATCCATGGGGTGGGTTTCATATATGTCAACCCAAAATAGTTCCGTCAAATAATTTTTTTATCTCTAATAAAATATCTCATCTACTTAAACAAAAATGAGTGTGAATTGGATTAGCTTGTGGGCATTTTAGTCAATTAAATGAATTTTTTTTGGTTATAATTGTGATTAGTCTCTGAATCCCAGACATGGGTATTATACTCACCAAACAAGGGATTGAAAATGTTGTGTGTGAATCCACAAGGGATGGCTGTAAACCGAGAGAAAATAGATATTTGTTTAAATTTGTTTTGTTTGGATCGGGGATGAAATGGTAGACGTATAAGAAGATATTCATATAAATTCGTGTGGGGATGAATTGAAACTCAATCCTTTTCTTCCTCTGCCCTTCCTTGCCTGTGAAACCCTTAATATATATAACTAACAAATAAAATAATTAAGTAAAATACATATTTGTTATACATATTATTTTTATAAGTTTTTATGTTTGATTCATTTGTTATATAATGAGTTTTCATTCTTCTTGTAAATTCATTTGTGAGGTTTTATATATATATTTTTTTAATTTTTTTCTTAAAATTATAAAAATTAATTGTTATGGGTAGGAATAAGGATTAAAACGAATATTTTTACGGTGCGTACGAGAATGAAAATTATTCTTATCACCCCTACTCTAGTCCACTGTCACCCTCACATCCCATGCACCAAAAAAATAATAATTTAAATTTGAGAGAATTTGATAAAACTAATCTAAACCTCCTTATAAAATGGCCGAGGAGATGCTCACATGCCATCGTCCTTATAAAATTTTAATGGAATTAGATGGAAGGTGTATATGGCTCAAAAAAATGGGACTTTTTAGTTGATACAAAATATGGTCCTATCGACTTACTCAAAAAATAAAAATTAAAAAGATTTTAATAGGTGAATAAAATCTAAAAACTTTATAATTTATGGTTTATTTGACAAGAAATCCTCGTTTTACCTATAATTGTAAAATTCATTAGATCAAATATTTTTTAATTAATTAAATCAAAATAACAACCTAAACTAGTGATTTAATAATAAGTGGTACAAGATAGATCTTGACTTCTATATGATTAACACTTAAGAGAGGGAAGATTTCTTTTTTAGAAGTGATTGTAATAAGGTTCGGTGCCCCCTGCAAATAATGGAGAAAACTCCAAAACTGAACTTGCACATAAACTGTAGTAATTGCCCGCAAGCTGCTTTCAAGTTTCCTCTACAAGTCAATAGCAACAGGTAACAACACTCACTTCTTTGTTTGAGCATATTCATCTCCGAGCTTCAATGTTCTACACTTCAACCTAACTAACAATCTTCCTCAACTGGGTCTGTTCTCAAATTTCATGGCAAAACAAAATCTCTGAGCTTCAGTGGTCTGTGCCGCAAACCAATCAACAATCTTCCTCATCTGGGTTTGTTCTGAAACTTCATGGCAAAAACTATTCTCATCAGAATATTATTTCTGCTATTAATTTCTTCGTACACCCAAGTGCAATCCACTGAAGAAGGCTTCGTATCCATAAACATATCCGATAAGGGTCTTGATTTTGTGAAAGAGTTGCTAATAAACGGAGTTGTGTCTTCTTTAATTCCACTTCAGCTTCCACAAATTGAAAAGTCTGTTCAAATTCCAGTGGTGGGTAAGGTTCGTATGGTTCTTTCGAACATTACTTTATATAGGGTGAATGTCTCTTCTTCAATCGTTAAACCTGGAGATACAGGAATAGCCATAGTTGCTTCTGGTGCCACAGCGAATCTGAGCATGGACTGGAAGTATACCTACAGCACTTGGTTGATTCCGATTGCTGTTTCGGATAAAGGGTCTGCCTCTGTCCTGGTATACTCCAAACCATCTAATTTTGGTTTTAAATAATATTGTTTCAAAACAGAGAAATCAAAAATCGCTTGTATTTTTTTGAGTAGATTCAGCATTTATCGTTGATGAAATCACGAAAGCTGTCATATAAATTCAAGAACTATAAAGGAATTCCACTAATATTTTTCTTTTTGTGATTGGAATACTGGTTTATTGCATATCCATGTGGCAAAACTCGAACCATTTGGGTACTATCTGCGCAACAAAGGAATGATAAAAGGCAAACAAATTGCTGAAAAGGGAAAAAAAGGAAGTAAAAGAGGGTGATAAGTGTTAATTACTCTCTTCTTGTGCGCTTGGTTTTGGAGGAGAACAAAGTCAGCTAGAAAACTTATGAATGTCCGTCCAACTGGCAATCTAGAGTAATGAATAAAAGGCCAAAACTTTGCAAGTCCAAGCAATTACCCACGCGTTATGTTAGAGTTTCAACAGAACAAGAGTTGTAACTTGTAAGAACACATTTATAGTCCAGCATAAAGCAAGCAAAACCATGTTCTCAAGTTGGCAGTTCCTTCGAGCAATTGGTTTTCCAGGTATAACCTGAAATTGAAATCCTCCCAGGTCAGATTCATCGTATCTGTTACAAACCAGAGCTCCCATGCTCTGGGTTTGTAATCTGTTCATCTCTTCGATCTGGATTTGTTCTCAAATATAATGGCGTCCACTGTTTTCCTCATACTGTTATGCTCATTATTCGGCTCTTCAATTTCCTATGATCAATCCACTGAAGAAGGTTTCACATCAATAAATATATCCAACTAGGGTCTTGATTTTGTCAAAGATTTGCTAATAAACGAGGCAGTTTCTTCGTTACCTCCACTTCAGTTGCCCCAAATAGAAAAGTCTCTCAAAATCCCAGTTATCGGTAAGGTTCATATTATTCTTTCGAATATCATTATCTATCGAGTCAATGTATCTTCTTCAACTGCCAAACCTGGAGACACGGGTATAGCCATGGTTGCATCTGCTGCCACTGCTAATCTGAACATGGATTGGTGGTATTCATACAGCACTGGATTTGTTCCAATTTCTATTTCTGATAGGGTTGCCTCTGTTAAGCTATAGACCAAGGCATCTCACCTTCGTTTTACCATTGTATAACTTGTGAAATACATGTTTGGGAAGGAATTTATTGAAGCATGTACCATTTTATAGTTAGAAAGGTGGAATATCTATCTAGTTTTCTTCGAAAAATTATCTATAGATGCTTTACATGTTAATATTGAGTAACTGAAGACACTTGCGATTCTGCTTTAAATGTTATAAATTTCAGTTGCCATACTGATATGGGCGAATT
The DNA here is from genome assembly GCA_963454935.2 of Ilex paraguariensis. NCBI lineage: Eukaryota > Viridiplantae > Streptophyta > Magnoliopsida > Aquifoliales > Aquifoliaceae > Ilex > Ilex paraguariensis. The sequence goes on from CAUOFW020004392.1 coordinate 182,982, forward strand.
CAGTGGGGATCAACAAAAGGCCGTGGCCTAGGAGTTGATGTCTCAATGGCTCCTGGCGGGGACACTCATCAATTCTTTTTTAATCTGGAAAACAGAATATTTTCTGAGTGCATAGATTATTATCATTAGCATTCAATGAGAATCAGCAATGGTCTCTTTTAAAATCGTTTACCTATTTGGATAAAATTGGATTTATTACAAAGATTCAATCAATTTTAAAGTATTTCTCCTGTGTATGCAAACTTCAATTACACTTTTGGTGCATATTTCTAATGTCATTGCTTGATGGCATGCAGGGTTTTATATAAACTCTTCTAGATGTTATGTTTTTTATTTTGTGAGGTTATTCGAACATCTTCTAGATTTTCTGTTTTTTTTATGTTGGACAAAACAGAATTGATGAGAACTACTTCTTATAAGGTTGAAGGTCTGGATGTTGGGCTTACTCTAGGTTTGAAGAACCAGCGAGGAACTCTTAATCTCACTCTACTGGAATGTGGATGTTACGTGAGAGATATATGTATAAAGTTGAAAGGTGGAGCATCTTGGCTATATCAAGGGTATCCTCTTGTATAATATTAGATTGTTTGGGGAATATTTCTCTCCTTCCATTTGAAGATACTATATAGTATTAACACTCTCTCTCTCTCTACTCCCTTTTGTCATGAACTCGAAATCTCTTAAGAGTTAAGACTGCCAAGATGAGCAGTAAATTTCTTACAATGTTCCTATATTTGGATTAAGTCACCTTCTCTGGACTTTGATCAGAACACGTTCGTAATCCAAAATAAATGGAATTGGATTCCCTTAACTTTCACAGGAAACTGTTTTGTGGAATTCGGTGATTGTATTGGATGTCAGTTTGGTAATCACTTTATTGGTTTGGAAATTCTCATCAATCATTTAGATGTCATGGTATCAATTTTCTTTGATGAGTAGAGATGTCAAGGTATCATAGGAACAAGAAATTTTTCTTATAGAGTTGTTGCACTTGAGCGGTTGCCCTAGGAGCTAAAGCATGGGTGTTGTGTATCCATTTAGCAAAGACACGTTGTAACATTGCAGTGTCAAAGCATAAGCTGATCCTTAACATCTTACTTTAGATGCATCTCCGTGTCACCCGATATGTAATTACATTTGTATTTCCACAACCCTCTTTTAAGTATAAACAGTATGGCTCAATGTTTAGTGTTGCAAAACCTTCTCCATTCAGCTAGAGGGATGTTGTTTTGTTTGATCAGCTATGTTTGCAAGTATGCCACATACTATATGTTGGGTTGGACCTCACCCTATCCCAGTGTTATTGACTTATCATTCCCCAATTCCAACTCCCTTGTTAGTTCCAAATGGGGAAAATGCATGTTTTTCCATCTGGGAACTGCGAAAGGGTGTCACTTGCACACACCTCTTTAATGTTTCTGGGAGATTTCCCTCTGGCACTGCTTGCTTTTGCATGCCATGACCTGTACATGTGCTATTAGTTAAAGAAATGAATTCTGATGTTTTTGTTTCACTCATTTTCCAGCTTGTTAGATGCTTTTGAAGGGAATATAGCTTCTGCAGTTGAAGATGCTGTTTCCAAGAAAATTAGAGAGGGAGTTATGAAGCTTGATTCTGCATTGCAATCTCTTCCGAAAGAAGTCCCAATAGATAATGTTGCTGCTTTAAATGTTACTTTCGTGAATGACCCTGTGTTGAGTAATTCTTCTGTTGACCTTGAGATTAATGGTTTATTCAGTGCAAAGGGTGAAATCATAGCTTCCAACCATCGCCATAAAAATTTACGAGCTTCAGTTTCCTCCAAAGATCCAGATAATATGATTGGGATTTCATTACACGAAAATGTTCTCAACTCAGCGTTGTTAGTTTATTTTAATGTAAGTTGTTATACTTCAGTACATTGACAAACATTGAGCACTCTCCTAATGAGTACCTATTATGTTATTCTGTAACCCATATGTGCATGTTTCATAGTGGTTTGTATTAAGAATTGATCTTTTTCATATAGTATAATTGGTCTATTTATCAGGAAAGAAAAACTTAGTATCACGGTTCAAGCTACCTAATCATATTTTACTCGTTTAAGTCCATAACTTCACAGCTCAAAGCCTCAGACGGGCTTACTTTCTCCTTGGCCTTGCTCAAGTTTCACTTTCATATCTACATCTGAGACTGAACTGAACTGCATGTTGATTGTCATGTTAATACTTTGGTCTATGTTTCAGGCAGATTTGATGCACTGGATTGTTGACAAAATACCGGATCAGGCCTTGTTGAACACTGCTAGATGGAGATATGTTGTCCCTCAACTTTACAAGCTATACCCAAATGATGACCTGAAGCTGAATATTTCTGTATCTTCTCCACCAATTATAAAAGTTGAAAATGAGGGTATTCATGGTACAGTTCACTCAGATGTGACACTTGATGTTTTGGATACCGGCGATGTAATTCCAGTTGTATGCATTTAACTGGTAAGTTTGATTGGAACGTGCATAATGTTTAAGCTATAGCCTCAATGAACTATCTACTTCACAACTTATTTTCTTTTGTCCCCATTCGTTTTTTGGTGGTTCTTTGAGTGCACGAATCATTGGCTTCATGAATGGTAAATAGTGAAACTAATGCTTGAATTTACCTTTCCCCCTCGCCTCCCCAAAAAAAAAAAACACAAATAATGACTAAATCTGGAATAACACTAAGTTTTTGCCTGTAAATCTAATTGTGATGACTGCATGACGTGCAAGCTGGTAAGGAGAGAGAGAGAGAGGACAGTTTTTTCATCGGATTAAGAAGTCCCTTCCAGTTGTTTACACATAATTGGATATTATATATGCATAACAATTTATTTGTTTCTTCTAATTACTTGTGTCGATATATTGAATCTAAAAGAACTTTGGATGCGATTCTATTTTAGACATACAACACGATAATGTGCATCACTTTGTATATTTGGAAGAATAAATAAACATTGCTACCAAATTTGTTTGTGATTATTAGTTGATGGGTAACCCTTATGTCGTCTAGCAGAGCAATTATCAGAATCCTTGAACTTGAAATTTAGCACTCCATGTAAAAGAAGCCTTCTCCGATATCTCTTCCAATGATGTTTGCATGAGTCTAGACTTATCGAGACAAAGCTTTACATTACTACTATTAAAAATGACCATCATGTTTTGTTTGCTTCACAAAATGTCCAAATAAATCATAGTGTTGGAGAAAAAGAGGACTAGGGGTTCCGTCATTAAATAACAATGAGTATTCACCTTGTTTGCTTGGCATTGATCCTAGTTGTAGATTTTCTGGGAGGACCTTGCATGCCTAATCAATTGACTTTATGGTGACCTTTATCAATCTATTGCCTGTTATCCTATGAAATGAATGATGAATATTTTACGGATTTCTGTGCATTTGGTTATTGGTTTCGTCTTTATGTAATACGACCCAAATGAACCACTTGTTTTTGCAAGCAGAAGAAGTTTTTTCATACTCATTTAAATGTCGTGTTAGATCATTACATGGATTATGAAGCTCAGATTAGCTTTGACAGTTATATCTAGCTCATATAATTGGTCACCTTTAGGCATGACTAATTATCTATAGTCTAGAGTCTGGAGTCTTGTTACCTACTATAGAGTTGTGATTTGAAAAAGCATTGGTTGTTCCAGAGAGAGAGACTTTTGCAACACCCCATGGTCTCTTTCATCTTTCTGGTTTCTCTTTGGAACTTTAATTCGTGGAGAGTTGGATGTGATGAGTAGTATTGTTTGACGTAGGTGATTAGTGCTTCAGCTTCTCCAGAAATCTCGAGGAATGCTCTAGCTGGTAGTGTTAAATTGGACGACTTTTCTGTATCTTTGAAGTGGAGCAAGATTGGTAAATTGCACATGCGTTTAATTCAGGTATTCCACTACAACAATGAGCATCATAATGTGAGGATTTAACATTAACTATTCTGAACATAAGATTAAACTTGATTTTGAACATCGTGTCCTGCTTGTTTTAGAAAAACTTGACAAGCATGTGAATTGTCCTAAGATTCAGAGCCTAGTGGCTTCTTTGAGTTTGCAAGCTCACGGGGCTGAACCTTGAGTCCCATCCTGATATGTCTTTGATTTTTATTACTTGGAATATGTTTGATAGCATTGTGCAAAATATCCAAAATGATTTGTTTCTCATTTTTTCTGCTTACCGAAGTATGGTTTACTTTCTAACTTCTTGGCCCATTTGTTTAGTTGTACTTCCCAAGTTGTCACTACGTGACCTAAGAATGAATTTCTGAAGCAAGTATGATGCGTACTTCAATAGCAGCAAGGGTGTGACTTTGCTGTGTTGCCCCTTCTGACTAAACAAGCTGTAAAAGTGGAATCTGTGACGGCTCTGTTGGTCTTGGTTGCTCATTATATAAACCATAAACTTTGAGCAGTTTTACATTAATGAGTTGATTAATTGGATCATTCACATTTTTTTCCTTTTTCACCCAATGCATTATTTGGCACTTCTGTTTTCCTTGTATGTTGATGTTGTTCATTTCATTACTCATGTCAATTATACTAACAAACATGATAGTTATGTTACTAACGAATTGCTATGTTCTAATTTCGTTGATCATAAACATTCACAAAGGTTTAATAATGTTTGCAGACAGTAATGTTAACTCTATTGAAAACCATCATCTTCCCGTACGTGAATTTACTACTCTGGAGAGGATATCCATTGCCAGTTCTGTATGGGTACACACTTCAGAATGCTCAAATCCTCACCATTGGTTCAAGGATTGTGATTTGCAGTGATGTTGGAGCTATTAACAGAACAATGTCTATTAACCATTTGTAACTACAACCACATATTGTTGTGACAATTGTGTTAGGATCTAGTTGTACCAATACATTGGTAGGTATATACATTGAGATTAAGTTTTATAGTTGCTTCATGCATGTGAAATAATGGTGTTGATGTTATACAGAATCTGTATACATATTGGACATTGTTGTTAGTTATAACACCCAAGTTGTCAATGCAAGTTGAAGGGTGTATTAACTTACAAATTTTTCGAGAAAAGAGTGGAGAAATTATTACTTGCTAATTGCCAGTATGAATGGGAAATCAGTCTTGTGGCCCACTTGACTGGAGCAAGATTCTCTCTAATATTTATATTTTCTCTCTCTTGATAAAGTAGGGTGAATACAAATAGAACCAAATGTATATAAATCGGTTCTTCGTTAATAAAAAGTTGGTGATTAATACAAGAGGAAAATAGAGTGAATATGTATTTAAAGGAATTTTGATCCTACTTAACCAAACTTGTGTGCAAGGCCTCCTTGGATCGATTCAATTCGATTTTAATTCAAATATGACACACCAACTCATGTAGATTGTGGACAAACTAGTTGGGTTAGCCTAGTTGACCACCCATAGTTCAATTAGTTGGTCATCTGTAATTTTCTTCCAATTTTACTATTTAATAAGACGAGGTTAATCTTTGTCAAAGTCATGACTTGATTTTTTATGCTCCTCTCAATGGGGGTTCTATTTTATCTTAGTTTGGGATTCTCGTCACCCTATGTATTTGTTTTATTCTCTTGTATTTCAAGTTATAATCATTAATTATTCATTGAAATAATGATCTATCAATGTAAAACAAAAACATAAACTTAATTCAAACAATTATCAGATCTAATTGTCCTGTGCGAACAATTATTTAGACGGAATAATCAATATAATGTAATTTTACTTGATGGTAGCTCACCACCATGAATTCAAGTGAGAGAGCCACATAGAAAGCGCAAGTGTATTAGAAAGTCTACATCTAACATAATGAACAAAAATGACCTTTGTTCATGTTTGTTGGTTTTGTATCACTTTAGTACAAAAGAGTTAAACCAAAAGCCACCAAAATAAATATAATTTTAAAATAAATTTTTAAGAAGATATATCACAAATATAATTTTTAAATAGAATGTTCAAGTAAAAAGGATGTGGTATTAATATTTTTGCAAATGGTGTGATATTAATGGTCATTTTTATTGAAACAAACAAAGAGTGGTAGATTTTCATCATTGCGTATGTAATTTCTATTTAACGGGTAATACGGTCAAACTCTTTGTGTTTACCTATATTATATTCACGAAAAATGTTATTTAGATAAAAAAATATTGATACTATTTGTTGGCTCCATCTATCACACTTCACAACTATTGAATAAGTAGTAAGTCTCAATCAATACTAAGAACTATAATTAAATCAATAACAGTAATATTGATGGATTATGAAAAGTTGGTCATCCATAATTCTCTTCAAATTCTACTAAATAAAAGTTGTTGAGTTTTACTTTAAATCTTGGGCTCTTTTTTTTTCCCGGTGTTGAGTTTTAGTTAAAATCTTGGGATTTTATTCCGAAAATTGTAGATAAGTGCCACATAAATTTTTTATTTGTGAAAAAATACTTTACTAAAAATGTATTGTTGAAAAGTACTACTATTTGGAAATGTATTATTTTTAAATACACGATGACAATTTTTTTTAATTTTTCCTTTACTACAATATCATTTTCATAATTCATATATTATATGATTTTACTTTAACGTATGGTGTTCGTTTTTCTTAAACTTTTTTCTAGTTCAACTTTTTTACTCCAACATCTTGTGTTTGTCTTCTACTTTAATGTCTATGATTTCCACTCATAGATTATATACTTCTTCTTCTTCAACATTTGTTGTTTCCACCCACAAGTCGTTTGTTCTTCTACTTCAATAATTTGTTAACATCATTTTTAATTTTGAAATGGGTAGAATATATCATTAATAATATTTTTATTTTCATATTTGATGAAAAATATGACCAATTTTTTAATGTTAATTAGCGGTAGTCGTGAATCAACGATGGTGCCTTCCGTTAGTGTCCAATATATTGTTATACTATGGCACAATATTTTATTACAGTGTGAAAAATAATATTGGGTACAACCAACACATTATTTTTATGTCACACTGTGTCAAGCATATCATTTAGTTTATCAAGCAATCAAACAATGTAAATACACATTATTTGTCACAATGTGACAAATAAAATTGTGTCCACTGTGTGACAAAAATAATAGTGTCACTGTGATGTACACTATATTCTTAAAACCGTATCTTTGTCGTTGTAGAATATAAACAAGTTTATTAAAAATCCTCTTTTTTTGAGATAATTAATAGGTGGAGAGGATTTTTTTGAAGAGCAATGCTATATGTATCAAATTTGTGTACCAAAATTTGCATTAAATCACCTGCAGTCGTTAGATTAGTGGATTCCATCACTAATTTAAATACTGCAATTGATTTTGTGCAAATTTTAAAGCACAAATTTGGTATATAAAGAATTACCCTTTTTTGAATTTTAAATGAATGAATGCTTTATTTGAAGATTAAGTTTAAAAAGGAAGATCAACCCCTTGATTCTCATAATTTTTGGCTATCACAAATAAAAAGGACATCTCTACAAATAATTTTTACCCGAATGATTTGTACATAATTAAATCCTATATTTTGTACCAGTGTACAAAAATCCCTTTTATTTTAGGGGCTTTGATTTGAATGGGATAATTATAATGATACCCCTCGTGGTTTTTAGAATTCCATTGATACTTCTATCAAATTATGTTAGTAATTAAATGGTGAATTTTCATTGTTTACCAAGGTATAAAATGACTAATCTACTTGATTTGAATATTTTAACGTGGTAGGAGGTGTAAGTCCCTGGGGTTAATGTTTGATTTAGTTAAAAAATGGGGTATAATGTAGGTTTGAGGTGGTGGTTTTGGTTCTAGAGATAAGTTGGGGTGGACAAAAATGTTAGTGATGGGTGGTCGAAGGGATGGGGAGATCGTGGATATTCATATGGTGGTTGTTAGGGAGAGTTTTTGAAAGGTGAGAATAGAGGTGTTGGGGGTTTTAGTTGGTAATGAGTGATTGTAAAGAACGAGAAAGAATGGATGAAGGGGAAGAGAAAATAGATTGGGGATTGATAGTTGGGGGTATGAAGTGAGTTGTAATTGGAAGAATAGGGTAGATTATATAAGTTAATTCAATAGGGTTGCCACCAAGGGGCATGGGAGTAGGGTTGTTAAACAAATCAAATTTGAACATTTTTTAAAGCTTGTTTATGTGTAAATAGTTAAATGAGCCAATTTGTTTATGTATAAATTCAGCTCGATTAACACCTCTATATGGGGGAGGTGTGGATGTTGGAGGGGGGAAGGGATGGTCAATTATCAAAATTTTTAATTTTTTTTTAAAAAAAATGGAGAGTATGGATTTTTTTGTAGTTTAAAAGTAAAAAAATTTACAAAAAAAGTGTGCAACAGATTTCGTCAATGTAATGGTACTATTTGAAATTTAACTTCCAATTAAAAGGGGCTATTAGCACAATTTTTAAAACTATAAAGGCACTCCTTGAAATCATTCCGAACTACAGGGGAAGTCATTGTAATTATCAGCGTAGAAACAATACACCGAACCGTAGTAGAAAATAAATAATAAAAAAAAAATCCCAATTATTTGTAACCCAAAATTAAAAAAGGGCTCTCGCTCTCTTTCTCTCTCTAGTCTCTATCCCTCCCTGCTCAGTTTACGCCTCTCCCACACACCCGAACGACCTCGCTACTACTTACAAACATTACACAAATACACTTCACGAGCCCCTCTCTCTCTCTTCTCCTTCCAATTACCCGCCAAAAAGGTATATATTTAACCGATTAAAATTTCGTATTCTCATAAATCTAAACGTCTCTCTCTCTACGCCTATCTTTCTCTCTCTAGGGTTTCCTCTCCCCCTCTCCCTCGTTCCCATGGCTACTCATCTCTCTCTTATTTGCAGGTTTCTGAGGGAAACACCGGTGATTTTAGGTGAATTTTATCACAAAACGCTAAGAAGACGACGTTTATGGACTTTGTTCGGTGAGCGATACGTAGAGAATGGAGTCGACGGTGGAGATTGAATCTAGGGATTCGTTCGAGGTGAGATCGGAGGGGTTAGGTGAAAAGAGGCTGGCGGAGGATGGGGAAGATGTTGAATTGGAGGGACCAGTGGCGAAGAAGGGGAGATTTGGTGGTGGTGGTGGAGTGGTGGGGAATATGAAGAAGGTGGCGGAGATAGTGATGGTGTTGGCAGCGATGGGGAAGATGAGGGGAGGGAGGAGTCCAACGGTGGCGGAGAAGGAGATGATGGCGGAGGCGAGAACAAAGTTGGTGGAAGTGTGTGGAGGGTTTGCGCCGAAGGATGTGTTTCCGAGGGACGCATTTGGAACAGTTATTGAAGATCTTGGGCTCAATAATTTGAGGGAACAGAGGTTAGGGTTTCGGCCTCCCAAGATGTCGATTGCAGAGAAGTTGTTGATCACCAAGCGTAAGGTTAGGCTTGAATTGGCATTTCACTTTTAACTTTTCAATTTATATTTAGATGGTTCATGGTTTTAATTTACAATATTTTTATAGATATTGTACATCTGCTGTGTTGGATTTATCTATAGTAGGTAAAGTTTGTATCAGTAGAAGAGAATTTTTTGTTGTAGAATAGTGGGTAGAAGGGAGATTATGTTAAAGAGATAATTTGTCAAATATCTTGAGATGAAGGATTCGAAGGAGAAAATTGCCGGCTGTTCAAAGATTGAATGTCATAGCAGAAGATTAATTTTTAAATACTGATTTCGAAGGGAATCACATGATTTAGGAGCATCAATCCATCCAAAAATTTCAAAACCAAAACTTGTAAGTCCAACAATCACTTCTTTTGAAGTGCTTCTCCTTTTGGTTTTGCCTTTGGAAACAATCATTGTAAGGGATACGCTCCACTTACACATTAAGAAGTGGGGTAAGTAGAGAATAAGGAATATGGATGATGATCAATAACACTAGTTTCACATTTTGGAGAAAAAAGAGAGAGAATATTGGAAAAAACTGCTGGCATATGTATATGTGTTTGTGTGTTAAGTTAGCAGAGGAGCAATGAGGTCTGAAATTTGCTTGGTGCATTTAGCTCTTTACTATAAGGGTGAAGCACTGCATGAGGATTATTTCCTGGGCTCCGCATCGGAAAAAAATTATGATTTGATGCATTTTTGAGGTGGCCTGCAAGTTAACATTCTTCTGTAGACTAATCTCTTTTGATTTCTTCTTCATCTAATAGCATCATTTTCATCAAACTCCGACCACTGCACTTGCTTAATTGTTATCCGTTTTGTTGCTCATCTGGATTTGATTGGGTGGTTGGAGAAAAGAAAAAAGGTTATTTTACCACTCTAAAGGATGGGACTATTATTTGTGATATCCAGGTTAGTAAGTTACAATATCAGTTCCATTGTCATTTTTGATTTGGATTCACTCTGGTGGTTATTCTCTGAATCACATACGAGTCTTGCTTACATCTTCTTGTAAGGATCACCTAAATTTGGTTTCTTGTTTCATTATGTTGACACTCAATTAGCACTTCTCCACTTGCTGTAAACACAAGTACATGATCTCTCTTAAGTAACTACGTTTGGCCTAGTGATTTTAACATTCACCTGCGTGACCTTCTTCAAGCCCATGGTTTTGCAATACATTTGATGAATCTTAAGTGTTTCCTTTACATGTGAAATTTGCAGACTGGCAATGAATGTTCCCGAAGGATGCCATTGAAATCAATCATTAGGGAACTTGTCTTTGAGTGTTCAAATTTTTTTTTTTTCATGTTTTTATTTTTAATGATTGTTGATGGAGGTTTTGTTTTTCTTTAGCCTTGGTATCTTAGTGCTAATTAAAATGTTGTGTAGTTAAATGCTAAATTTTGTACATGATACGAATTTAGTGCATAGCCTATGTGCAAGCTTTTGACGGGGGGACAATTGTTGTTCCCCACTTTGGTATCTCATTGAATAAAAATGGTGATATTGTTCGTCCATTGATTAAGAATTTCGATTTTGGGGAAGTATCATGATCATCCAATAAGAAGAGTTTTCATTCTTTCAAGTACAAAACATGCCTATCTTTAATGATGTATTTAATGGAGTACTCCACTTTGCTGATCGAAGTGGACTATTATGAATATGCCTGTCCCACAGTTGGTTCTATAACTGAAGTGTTTAAATTGTGCTTTTTATTTTTCAATTTTTTTTTTTGCAGATGGAAAAATCTTCTGCTGCATATTTATCTCAACGTTTACAAACGAATTCTGGTGCAGCCACTGAAAACCGTGGGACATCACATGCTGTTCGAATGTTTCCATCAGATAAGCCCTCACCAGTTTCTTCTGGAGGCTTTCAACCTGTTTCTGCAGCAAATTCTACATCTTTGCCATATCAGTTGCCCACCAGCGAAGTAAGACCAATGGTTTCCAGTGGATTGACTAGCAGTCATCTGGGAAGGGATTCTTCATTAGAATTGCCTAAAGTTGAACGACCACATTTCAGACTGGATGAAAGATCAAATGGTTCTTCCTACGTATTACAAGCCCCAGGTACCCCTTCTTTATCAATTGTGAATAATGGTGGAAGATCTGTTTTGCAGACATCATAAGAAGATCCTTGATCAGAAGCCAAGACTGGCTTAGGGAATAGTAGTAGATAAAATTCATATGTAAGGGGTATGCCTGTAGTGGGTCACCAATATTTCTGTTAGTAACGTCAAACTTTTCTGGGATAGTACCAATATTATCGTAATGATCATCATAACCACCACACCACAGTATTATATGGTCTCTTCTAAATATGAAGTTTATTTCATTGAGTATGTGTAATTATTATTTGCTTTAACAAAATGTTTTAACAACATCATCGTAATAATCATCTTAACCACCACACCACAATATTATGTGGTCTCTTCTAAATACGAAGTTTATTTCATTGAGTACGTGTAATCAAGGTTGTCAAAACGTATATTGGAAGGCATATCGTTTTTCAAAAATTGTGTGTTGCGTATTGTACCATATAGTGTATCGTAAAATACGTGCAGTTTTATAAAAGATATTAAAAAATAAGTATACTTATGAGAAAAGGTCTTAATAGCATTTCATTGCACCGTAAATTTCTCACAGAATAATTTAAATAGGCTACAAGGACCAAAACAATGAGTTAACAATCTAAGTATTTAAGGTTCTAACGTAATTCATCAATATCAAAATTTAGAGATTGTTCTAGTTCAAACATATAGAGGAGTCAGAGGAGGACACTTTTAACAACCAAACTATTTGCTCATGCGATGTTTAAAATAATAATAAAAAAATTGACTTGTTTCGCCCTGTTGGATGACTTGTATGTATTGTATCGGATGTATCATATTGTGTATTGCCTGATACAGTGCAAATACGATATACTTTAGTAATACATATCTGTTTTTTCATGTATCGAAATGTATCGTACGATATATATATCGTATGATACAACAATTATGTGTGTAATCATTATTTCCTTGAACAAAATGTTCAAATGGTCAGGAATTATTCCAAATTCTACCCCTTTTTTGGACATTACAATTGAAACATGTTCCCTGACTTACTTCTTTTGACATGTGTTTTATTTCAGCATTTTATCATCGTTTTTGTGAAAAAGTGCTGTACTGTTTTTTTTGTCAGGAAGTTTGGTCATATTAGGTTACCTTCGTATCGACATTTATGCATTACATTGTCAACTTTCTATTCTTTGTGTTGATGTTTTTAATGATCACAGAAATAACATCTATTTGCAGCAAATTCTTCTGGTGATCACACATTTGGGAAAACCCCAACGTGGTCGGTGCAAACCCAGTCTGCTTCATCAGCTAAAGTTGGATCAGATAATAAGGTGCCATCTCATACTTCTGCTAAAGTTGAGGGGGCTGCTGATATGAGGATATCACCGATGACCCCTCAGGCAGTATCATCTAAGCCATTTACAAGTCAAGCCCCGAGCATGCATCAACATTTACATGGAATGAATTTTGTTCAAGCTCCCTCTGTGGGCAATGGCCACAATGAAATTGGTAAAATTGTTCAGAAGTTATTACACCCACAGCTCCCGCAGCACCCAACATGGATTCCTCCATCAAGGGATTATATGAATAAGGCTGTGACTTGCCAAGAGTGCAAGCAAACTATTAATGATGTGGACAGTGTTCTTGTTTGTGATGCATGCGAGAAAGGGTTCCACTTAAAATGCCTACAGTCTTCTAATCAAAAGGCTGTTCCTAGAGGTGAATGGCATTGTGGAAAGTGTTTGGCATTAAGCCAGGGGAAACCCTTGCCCCCCAAGTACGGTCGGGTCACAAGGAATATAAATGCACCTAAAATGTCTTCAATCACTTCCTCTGTTCAGTCACCTGTAGGGAAGAAAATGGGGAGTTTAGCTGAGAAAGTGAGTCAGCCAAAGATATCAGCAAATGGAAACTCTAATTTACTAAGTGCTCCTACTGGTACCATGGGCAATAGCAGTAGCCATCCAGCATCTGGTTTAAAGACGGTACTTGACGGAGAAATGCAAGGAAATGATATTGTATTAAGTAAAGGAAATATAGATGGCAAGCCGCCTCCCAATCATTGTCCAAATAACTTGAAGAAAGCCTCAGTGGCTGCATGTGTTTCTCCTGCTGGCTTGTCAGGTGAAAGAACACGTGAAGATAAACTGGTTTCTGAATCAAAGTCACATTCTCCTGCAAAATCTGAGATAGTCACCTCTGAATCACAAGCCCCTGGCAATGCCCAAGATAATGACCCAATATTGCTGGCAAACAGTTCTGAAATTCCATTAAAGCAATGTCCTAATGACAACCATATGCTTGAGGATTCGGAGAAACCTTGTGGTGGAGAAAATTTAAACTGTGATTCAGATCATGATACTAAGCAAGACAAGCAAGGAGTTACCCAAGCTAATCCTGTTGAAGCTTCTGGAACCAGTATTGGGGCTACAGATAATGGGTCTTCTTCAGACGGCTTACATGGTGTTGATTGGATAGGCGATGTACTCCAAGTAGCGGATGAGAAAACATATTACCAGTCTTTCTGCGTCAATGGAGTTGCATATAAAGTTCAGGATTATGTTCTTTTTCGTTCTAACAACAAAATGATGCCTTCTAAGCTTCAGGTGAGCAATTAATTGAACATTTTATGAATTATCCATAAGTGTACTTGTCATACCTTTAAGATTTTGTCTCTGATGTACTAGTTCTTACCTGCTGTGAGGGTTGTAGTTTCTAAACCGGCCTGCCAACTCCACTGAAACCTGTCTAGGATTTGCTCTGCAAAAGTTATAATGGCCTCAATCCTTTCAAACCCTTGTGAACGAGTAAGATCTGCCCACCTGATGGGTTATTATGTTATCTTGCTAAGTACATGACTAGTTTGAGTGGTATTGGGTTGGGTATTTCCTGCTTTGTTCCTACCCGCCTTCTTGCTATGCCCACAGTAGTAGCACTGCAAAGTGGTAGATTTATTATTTAGTCTCTTATAGGAATTCGCTTGAGTAGAAACAAATTGTCGCAAAATTCTATAAATCTGATTTTTTTTATTATGAATTTGGAAAAATCTTGATTTTTCACTGCAGGCCATGTGGGAGGATAGCAAAACCAGATCAAAATGGGTTACTGTTCATCGGTGTTACTTTCCTGTTGACTTGCCGGAGGAGGTTGGCTGCCCTCCTGCGCCAGAAAGCAATGAGGTGAATTGTTAACACGTATTTAGTATATTATGACATTTCTTGTCTGTGTGCATGACTGTCCAAGCATGCTATTGAAGCGGTTGCCATATGGCCAAATTTGTGTGAATAGATTTTTTTTTCCTGTTCAATATAGTGAAGTAAAAATCTTGAAGAGTACTAGAAAAATTGACTGATAGGCTAAATCTGTTGGAATATATTTTAATACCTCTATCGAGCAGCGGAAGCTTATAGAGCAACTTGTCAAATATCTTATCCTGCAGGAAGGTCATATGCTTGAACCAGATTGACATTTAAGCAAAAAGTTCAGGTTATGCATTTAGAGTTATATGAACTCCTTGATGCTTTGTTGTAGGTGTACGAGTCCAATCACGAGAGCACATTAATGGCTGCCTTTATTCAAGGACCATGTCAAGTTCTTACCCCAAGCAAGTTTATTGAAGAAAGTGAAACAAGAGCTCTTTTAGGGATGGAGGCAAATGAGAGATTACGGCCAATTTTCCTGTGCAAGTACGTTTCTTACATTTGTCCCTAAAATTTTTCACTATTACTTATGATTGTGTTCATGCGGAAGGTGCATGGTGTTGAAAACTATTTTGTGCATGTTTGTGGGTTTACTGATACATGGGTTGACTTTCTCTAGTAATTAGGTTTGCATTTCTATAGTTAATGAAGCATGATAATTGTATTAGAAATATGGTAATGGTTGGGATCATTAAAATATGCATCATTAGGAGAATCGACTCAATTCTATCTGAGGATAGGTAGGTGAAACGTGACGCGTAGGGGGGGCCTTGAATCGCTGAAAGGCCTTGACAATTTTCCAATTTGGTAATCTAAAGATAGAAAACCATAATGATTCTAAACTTCACTTAAATAGTTTCGTATCCATGCTGCCTCGACTTCAAACTCAATGTTTGTTAACTAAGCGAGACCCTCCCAAACTCTTTCTTATCAAACCCCTTTCTCGTTCCCTTATACAGTCTTCACTGGACAGTTTTCATTTTTGTGTTCTTTGCAATGTCTAGGGAGGTTAGGAGTGAATTAAGCCAATGCATACAACTCCTAGTTTTAAAACCCGGCCCGGACATCAACCCGGTGAAGGGATCGGGTCAATGGGCCATTGGTTCAATTGTTGGGTCACTGGTCGAACCGGTAATATAATAAAAAATTAAAAAATAATTATAAATAGGCTAAAAAATCACAATAATTATAAAAATAATATCAAATATGTAAAGTTAAGTAGAGAAAAATCATCAAACATGTATCCAATTTCATACTGGACATTGTCAAAAGCATTAAAAGAATAGGACAAAGCATTCAAAAGATAATGTGTCTATATAAGTTTTGAATCATAGGGGCCATTACGTTGTTTAATGGTACTATGGATAATGTTTTTTTTTATAATTTGAATCATCTGGTTAATTTCACTACTCTTCAAGGGGAATTCAATCCATCTCAGATATCCCTCAGTCAAACAAAACCCATATTAAACTAATAGCAAGATTAAACATTCAAATTTGCTCCCGAACAAGTAAATCCCCATTCAATTCTCAAACATACTGAAAACCCAAACTATAAAACCAATCAATTGAAATACCCAGATCAGAAATTGCATCAAAAAATTCAAAAATTAATCGAATTCTTTAATTTTACATACTCTACTTGCACATAAACCTGACAAAACAAGGTTGTGAAGAAATGTTGTTGTACTTGCTGGAGAAGACTGAAGAGGAGCCCAAAGAGTTGAGCGTTTGGTGGCGGCGATTTGCTTTCTTCCACCATCTGATCTGTGCTTTGCTTTCTCCAGATCATCGACCACTCAAATTTTAATCTCATACCCACTGGAAGTTGATGGATTGAAGTTCAAAAGAGAGAGAGAAAAAGGAGAGAGAGAGAGAGAGAGAGAGAGAGAGAGTGAGGGAAACTCATTGGACTGGAATTGCTGGAGTTGACTGTTGGGGTTTGGTCTGGTTGCTGGTCGTTGCTAGTGTTGGAGTGGAGGCTGGACCGGAGAATAGATTGTTGTTACTCGTTGGTCTGATCGCTAGTCAGTCGTTGGTGTTGGAGGCGTCTGGTCTGGAGCGATTTAGGGCAACACAAAAGGGGAAAAGCACAAAATGCCCAAAAGATTGAAAATATCTCATATTTATAGAAATGAAATTAAACCGTCCGATTTTCTAAATTCGTCCGGTTCTCTGGGTTTACCGGTTTTTACCGGTTCAACGGGTTTATTCCGGGTTCTTCGCATAAACGGTCCTGTAATAGAATTGGCCCGGTTAGGGGACCGGTTCATCTGGTTGACCCGTCGGGCCGGGCCGGGCCGAGCGGGATTTTAAAACACTGATACAAATAGACTGGCCATCATCATCCTTTTATGTTGAGGTCGCAAGTCTGTCTATGATTAAGAGTCTAGGTGGTGTTGAAGCCGGCTCATTCATGCTAGTCATCTTAGAGCTATGAGTCAGAGAACAATGTTCACCAACTCTTCTATAGTCATCTTGTTCATATATCGAAAAAGCATTAGAATATGGGTTTCAATTATTATATTGAAGTCTTTTGTCTCCTCAAAATTTGCATTCATGCTCTTAACTTCCATCCTTCCTCTCTAGACATTCAACAAGGATAGCAGAAGTAAAAAAGCCTTACCATTAGTGAAGAGGTTTTACAGAATAATATGTTTGGGAACCTCATGATTTTGGTTGGGCTGGATATAATTATGAGAAGTTTAAACAATTATAAGGAGAATTGCATAGTGCAGTGACACAAGTATTGGGTTGACAATGGTGAAATTGTGAGCTCACTTCTAAGGACAACCACTTTGTGCAAATCATGCACAAAGGTTGAGATCCTTCAACCTCCCATCACCCTCGATTAATGAGGTTCAAGCGGGAGAATGATCCTCTTAGTGTAAAGGAATTAATTTGGTGGGTTGCTAAACTGTTAGATACTTAGATCTGTTGTAATTCACTTTTAGTAGAATGCCGCCCTTTTTGGAGTGCTTTTTTTAACGTTCAACTTTTCCTTGGGCTTTATTGTGTGAAGAGGGGAGAACCCAAAGCTTTTCAAAACTCAAACATTCTTCGTTAGGAGACTGTATCCCAGATCCTGTTTTGCAGGCTTTTATGTTCTTAGTGTGCATGGTCAAGGCTGTGTGTGGTAGGAAGGATGTAAGATTTAGGAACTATAATGTTGGAGTGACAGAGAAAGGTAAGAGAAGAAAGGATATTGATTTTTCTGTTTTGTTTGTTTGGTTAGCAGAAGTAAAGGAAACTTGGTGGTCTTTGTTTATCAACCGTGGAAATGTGATTTTATATATTAGACCTTGCATAGGACATACTACAGAGTGGCATCGCCTAAAGGGAAAAAATGTACTACAGTAGAAGTAGATGGTTCTTTTTTGTTTCCATTTTCCCATCCACTTTTTGGGAAGGATTGTAAATGCTATCTTTTGAGTGGGAATTTTAAGCATTTGAAATGGTGTGTGGCTGCATCAGTTTAGTAAACTCGGAATACAGCTGAAGGGCCTTAAGTGATTCCACCTTGGGTATTTGTTTTATGGGTTTCCAATCTCGGGTTTCCATGTTTTTACTCCCTCTAGATTTTCCTCCTCATCTTGAAGCATAAGAAAACTTTTGAAACTACATTCAGATTAATTGATCAGACATCTTCCACCACCCCTTCATCTATAAGGTTTAAAAATTCTTTACTGGTCTGGTACCTGAAATCCTTAGCTTTTGCAAGATTTTCATGGGAGAATGGAATCATAGACAGTAAATAGTTCTTTATGACTGGGTCATATTGAGGATGTGAGAAGGATATATGCTTCCAAGGTCTTGGCCTTGATGCAGCACACCACAATTGTTGGGGAATGGGGGCCCAATTGGGAGACTGCATGTTGCTCTTGGAAATTTGTGTCTGACTATATACACTAAAACTCCATATTTCAGCCTGACTAACGCTCAAGTGAGTTTGCTTTTCTGCTTGAGTGGGGCTTAGAAAGAAATTTTTTCTATGACCGTTAGCTTGATTACAAAATCTTGTCTTGATTGTTAACCATTTCCATATGCTTCCATTCTCTAGAACAATATTAATGGATTTTAATCTTTTACGGTTTTAATATATAGTTCATATCAGTATTCACCATGACAGCTTTCGAACTAATTTTCAAATGGTGAAGCCAGTAAAATACATGCTGATAGAGGAGGTATTTTTTAAATATTGAGTGGTCTGACTATAATGTTGCACAAAGCCTGATAAACCTGCTTCTGTTAATTGCTTACTCACTACTTTTTATAAAATGATGTGCCTTTAGACTAATTGCCCAAGGCAAACATGCCTTACCTTTCATGTGGGTTGGTTCTATCAGGGTACATTGGTTCTTATTTTTTTAATTTATTCATGTAGGGAAAATTTTCTTATCATTGCATTGAATTTGCCCAAATGGATTGTTTTGCAGATGGTTTTATGATGAACCAAAACAGCTATTCCGAGCTGTTTCCGGTTAGTTACAGGTCATAGATTATTTGGTGACATTCTTTACCATGCTTGTTGCAGCTATTCCTTGGCTCTTTGTTTAATCAGGTGCACTATTTGTGGCAGTTTCCTTATGTTGTAGGTTTTTGTTCTATATATCGAAAATATGTGGTCACTTAGAGTAGGGCAATTGTGGGTTTAGTCGTATTTATTAGAAGTCATATGCATGCAGTTTATATTTTTGATTTTGTTTTCGTGAACAAGAGGTATGTATGTGCCGCAATTTATATTAATTTCCCTAGATATAGATGCTTTGGTGGTGATCTTGACCATTTGGTATATAAAATTCCACTTTCTATCTCAAATCTGCTCCTACTGCTTGTTTTTTTTTTATTTTTTCCCTTTTCAGTATACTTTCTTCAGTTCAAACCTCTAAAACTTAGAGCTTGAGCTCATGTTTAGATGAAACGAGGAAGTAATTAAATAGGCAAAGACTTTCCCTGTTTTGTTTCCTATTTGCGGGTTGGTATAGAACTTGTTAAATAGAATTTCCCCCACATGACCAGGTCATGCTTGGTTATCTCCAATGGTGAGAATTTGAAACCTAAGACCCCTATTACCCTAACAGTTACCCGTTGGTGGCTTGATTTTCTTATTTTGTTTTTTTCAGTTATCTTTTAAGGGTTGTAACTATTTTTTTTTTTTTTAAAACAGGTAGCCAATTGTAGAGCCCCCATATAGACAACTGATCAAGGTAGTTCTAATACTGAATTTCTTGTACAATATGTAGCTTTGGCTCTAGTCGACTTCATTTTCTCAGCAGCAATTCAAATATGAATCTAATTTTCATGCCCGTCTTAGTGACCCAAGGCCTATATATTAAATATATCAAAGTGATGTATGATAGGCATATCCTTTGCTCTGTGGTATTGTGGGTTTGGGTCATTAATTTGATACAGAAACTAGTTTCTTCTCGGGATGTTACCGAGGATGGATTCCTTTGTTTGGCCGGATAATTCAGAATTTTGTAGCAAACAGAGGAAAATGTCTTCTCTGTACATTAGTGTTGAATGTTATTGTCTTCATTTTGCTTAGTGACAAACCTTCATGCGGTGATTAGTAGGCTTATAAATGAATTGGATTATGATCCGAATTCGAATAGATGGATATGGATAAATATTTTTTATGGATAATCTAAACCCGAATCCAAATCTGTTGATCTATATTTTACGGATTTAGATTTAGATATACTTGTATGATTGTATCTAATTCGATTATGATTTGATTTGAATTATTTATATATTTTTATATAAATATTAAAGAAATTAAGTGATTATTTAAATAAATTTAGGTATAATTTGTTAAAATTTAGTTAATTAAGTTATTCAAATTGGATTAAATTTTGGATTGTTAACAGATTTAGATATGGATTATGAAAATATAATTTGTCAGACTATCGGATTGGATTTTTGAAAATTGGAACTGGATTAGGATAAGTTAGAATTTGATTTGTTCACAAACCTAGTTATTATATGATCTTCACTCTGGCATAAATGAATATGATCTTGAAGCGTTGAAACTGTTGTTAATGATAACAGTGGTAGAATGAACACATGGAAGGTTTTCGGGTTCAACTATCACCAAAGGAATTTAAACCATGTTTCTAGTATCAAATGCACTGATTCTGAATGAAAACATGATGGCAAACCTGTTTTTCTACACTTGAAAAATATAATACACCATCCTTAATAGCTCTCAAAGGGTGCTTCTGGTGAATCCAAAATGAATATATCAGCCAGTACTGGCAATCTGAAACTCACCTTTTTCTTTGTCTTCCCACTTCCGCTTTGGCTCAACGAAAAACCCATCATCTCTCCTCCATCAACCCTCGTCGGTCTATCCACCGGGGAAGTCTCCCTCGGTTTGATAGTGAAGCATTCACAGTCTTCTTCCACTGATGGATAAACCCGACCGGAAAACTGGTTAAGGCCACTGTATTCACTTCCACTGGTGCAACCATTGCTGAAGCCTGGTGAAGCTAAGATCCATTCTGCTAGTGTAACCTTATTGGTATACTTCACCGGTTGGTGTTGCTTTTCTTGTCCGTACGACTGCTTCCTCTTCTTTCTAATGGCTGTCCATAAGCTTTTCCACTTCACGAACTTGACAATGGAAGCCATTAGACCAACATGGCGATCTTCACAATGTTGTTTTGGCAATCTTTTAGGGCTCGGGTGCCCGAAACCACATATGATATCTCCCATTTCTTGGTTCTTCTCAAATGAATCAACCTGTCATGAATGAACTAACAGGTCCAAGAGGGTGCTAAAGAATTGTGTTCTCAATGAGATTTTAAGGGAAACTTTGGCGAGTTCTTCAAGGGTAATGAATATACATAGACAGACAGGTTAGTTCTTAACGATGGACATGTCTGAATAAAAGCAAATTGAAGCATAGCCATAATCTCTATCCGCTGAACAATGTTCCAAAACATGTTAAACCACTCTGCGCATGAAGACGAACGTCCCCTGGTCTTGTCTGACTTTTTCTAGGCCAAGGCATGCAATGTAAAATAGGCGATGAAAGCAAAGGCAGCTTTACTTTGTCCACAAAGATACACATAAACACAAAAAAAATACAAGGTAGAAGAGTCAAACTCTCTTTAATACAACATATCGCTAGCCACTGTATAAAATTGTGGCACATTCCACGAGTTAAAACCACAATAATCCCCACTGGTCTGCTATACTTGAGCATTATAACTTACACAAGTTTGGTTTTTACCCCATGAAGCTGCCCTTGATCAAAAGGCTGAGAGAGGTACTATCATTGCATGACCAACGGCGATGAATGCTAGACTGTCTTCTAAAATGTGTCACAAAGAACTGAACAAAACAAGTAAAACAGTATTATGCATGGTAGTGAATCTAGTTAGCTTTCAGTTTAGGTCCAGTCATGTTCAACACTAAATGCTAGTTATATTTAACTCTTAACTTGTTAATTTCATATTAGGTTTGAGTTGTGCTGACAGACATACACATAGCAGCATGCCATGTTGATATTAACAGGGGTGCAATACTATGATATCCATGAGGACCACGAGACATAATACACCAGACAATATCAGGAATAAATGCCATGTGATTGGTACATTACGGTGGCCTACCTTGGAACAGCGAAAAAGGATGGCAAACACTTTCATTCATTAACCCAGAAACCTTCCCTTCGAACTAGCTGCAAACTAATGCTGAAAAAATAACCCTTTTGACTTTCATGTTAGTTGATGGGTCAAGTACAGTAACTTCTCTTGCATTACATCCGATCAAATTTACAAATGAAGTCATACAAAGCCAACAAATTAAAATAACTGCAGGAACAAATCCCAGCTCTGTAAAATTAAAAAAGAAACTCACTGACCCGCTGATGGATTTGTCAATAATTCAAGTGATTTTTTAAGGTGGTCCACAGCAACAAAAACATCATCGAATGCCAAAGCCCCAACTGCAAATCTTGCTGCCTTGTGTGCCTCAGCAATTTTCTCAGGTGGAGGCTGGTAATTGCTATCATATTGGTAAGTTGGTGCAGAAGTTGGCACAGCCTCTGAAAGAGTCCCATTTCTACCACTTGCGTTGTATTGAGAGGTTGGTGGGTAATTCGCCATGTTAGAAGCTGCAGGGCTGGAATAGGAAGCATCAGAGCCCTGATAGTATGATGGACAATGAGATGGAGCTGCTGGAAGGCTACTCTCCGCAAAACTTGGGTAGGACTGGAAATTGGGTAATGAATAAGAGGGAATATCATGAGAGTAGTCCTGTGGCAAGTGCTGTTGGGGTTCTTGCGGATATTGTTGATGTTGATAGGGCTGAGAGTACACAGAATTTTCTGGTCTGTTTGTTGGAGGAGGTTGATTGAAGTTATGGGAAGGATATTCGTCAGTAGAATACGGAGGAGGTGAAGGTGGAACATTTGAAGGAGGTGATGGCAGAATATTTGTAGAAGAAGATGAAGAAATTCTGGCGGAATGCTGGGGGTTCTTAGCGTTGTCATACAGCTCGGGTGATGGATCAAACTCTGGTGCGAGTCTAATGGTTGGATCAATTCTTTTCGGCTCAAGATCCTGCAAAGACAGAAGTAGTTAGAACAACCACAAAATGCATAGCTTCTCTTTTGAGACTCTTTCCTCAACATCGGCACTTGTGTAATCAAATAAATTACCATGAGACTGAAACTATTCAGTGATCCAAGCTTCCCAAAAACAACTAAGGCACTAATTAACATTTTCAACAACATATGTGGAAGATAAAATATGCATTGAATGTTGATTAGAAGTGAAATTAGTAAGGGTGGCCAAAAATCTTCGAAGTAATGAGAAGTCCCAAAATGTATCATTTGAATTGGTTCTTCTATCTGCAAGTTTTTGGGAAATAGCTACAATCATTAAACCCATGTTAGGGATATAAAAAGGAGAATCTTAGATAAACTGGCAT
Source organism: Ilex paraguariensis (assembly GCA_963454935.2). Classification (NCBI taxonomy): domain Eukaryota; kingdom Viridiplantae; phylum Streptophyta; class Magnoliopsida; order Aquifoliales; family Aquifoliaceae; genus Ilex; species Ilex paraguariensis. The sequence continues at coordinate 206,586 of CAUOFW020004392.1, forward strand.
ACACTTCAAATAGGTACACTCCCAAAAGTTCCAATTATCACCAAGCAAACCATCTACACCTTTTTCCTCAAAGTTTAATTATGGCCATGTCTTTCAACTTAGCTAACTACATAAATATCGTCGAAGGATAGAATCATACGTATTCAGTGCTTGGCGTACTTGATGGCACTGCTAAATCTTCATCACCACTAGGGGGGCCTGGGACAGGCTTCCTTCCTTCTTTTAAAGCTTTTCTTATATCTGCAGCTTTCCATGCTGCATACTTCTGCTTCTCCTCGAGCTGTTACAGATCATAAAAATGAAAAACAATAGAGTTAGTCAATAAAATATTCTTTAAAAAATAAATAAAGAGTAGATCAAGACACCATGTAGAGCCAATAAACCATCAATACGGAGATTATTTTCTCAAAAACTCACATCAGGCTGAAGCACACCGAACTGATTAAGAATTTCGAAAAAAATGCTTGCAGCATAGAAAGTCTTTGCAGTATTCCTGTTACAAGTTCCAAAAACAATAGCCGTCAAACAATTTGATGAAGAGGGAGAGCTTTGATCTCATCTTAGATGACACATTTCTGCATAAATTAGATTTCATGCAGAAGGGAACAAAAGGACAAGATAAGNCTAGATGAAGAGGGAGAGCTTTGATCTCATCTTAGACGACACATTTCTGCATAAATTAGATTTCATGCAGAAGGGAACAAAAGGACAAGATAAGAAGCAGCAACCAGATCACTGATTTTTGTCACACACATTATCTCTGACAATGGAAAGATTGTCATGCAATGCCATCAGAAGATATTCGAATGAGATAATGTGTTTCTGTACCAAAAAAAGAAACTGAGACAACTAAAGTTTCTGTACATGCAATTTCTAAATAGAGGCAAAAAATTTCATCCTCATATAAGGTTAGCAATAAACATCGCTCAATGAAGTACCTCGGGCTTTTATCAAGCATAATCAACAGAACAAACCTTTCTTTTTTGTCTTTTCGGTAAGTTAAGGGAACAGATCTTCATAGAAGAAAACTAATATACTAATTTAAATTATATCTTTGAATCAAAATTTCCAACAAAATCTGCACAGAATTCAAACAAAAACCACAATTTGAGGTAAGCAATGACACATGTTTCCAACCATCCCGCCCTAAGAGGGCCATTGCAAGCTCAGTGCATCCAGATCACTTAAAGAATCAAGGCCGGCTACCCTCAATTGGAAATAAGTGATGAATTTTTCAATTCAAGTTTATAAAGCTGAAGGAAGAGTAACAAAAAAGCACATTGACAAGTGCAGCTGCTGCCAACCACCAACAAGCTATAAGCCCTAAGCTACAAATATGTTCCAGCAGCGTCACCTGTACCTATAGTAACTTCTAAAATTAGATTTAGTAAATAGATCCATTTTTAATACCTGATGCACCAAGTGCAAACCTCATGGCCCATACAATTAGAACCATATCGCAACACCTAGATGTGGGCCTCAAGACAAAGAGCAAACCATGAAGACAATTGTAAATATGGTTCACAAGGTAAATGGTAATTTTTAACCATCACAATAACTGGAAAACTAGTTGCACATGGTTGATTATTATCAAAACGAAGTGACAAACAATCGTACAAATCTGCTCTTCCAGCCCGATCTTGCTTGTCTGCTTTTGCAAAAACATTCAATCCAAATCCCTCCAGATGAAAATGGTCATCAGGCCCCAACTTCAGCGACTTCTTATCCTATAAAAGAAACCAAAAATTATGGGCACCAATAGAAAGACAGGTACCAAAATAATACATAGTCAGATAATGACAATGAATGACCTTAGAGTTAAATGGAATGACATCATTTGTAGTCATTTATGAAGTTTTAATTCAAAAACTTTCTACGGGTTAAATATGAAATACAAGAAATCAGTAGTAATATAAATCACATGATACATCGAGTAATATTCAGAAACATATCACACTAATGAATTCAATTAATATAAAAACAAAGCTAAACAACTTTAATGTGAAGACTAGAACCAACCAACCACCCACACAAAAAACTCACCATGCGCGTTCCCCTAGACTGGCCAAGAAAAATAATACAAATTATTTTCTAAATAAAAAAATAATACAAATTATTTTCTAAAGAAAAAAATAATAAACGATCTTGGGCAAGGTCATAAATCTCAGTTTCAATCAAGAATACAGAAATTGGCTGAAGTCTGAAGACAATAAAACTCTGATATCTGGAAATATCATACCGTGAACTCAGAATGCAACTCTATCCGATAAGAATTTATGCTCTGAATCCTGGACTGACCTCAAGTACTCAACAAAGAGCCCATAATTTTGCAAGCTCCAACCCAATAGTAAATCAATGAATTAGGATACCCAGTTGTGGACAAGAGGACAAAGAAGACTAATCGTTACAGTTAATGATAAGTTTCTCATCATTTGAAAAAGGCTCCCTTAAAAACACCTTAAACAAACTGTTTGGCTCCCTAAAAATGAGATTTTACGCTCAGAACCTAATTCTATATAGAAAAAAAAATTGAAGCTTTTGGTTTTTGCTGATCACTTCTCAATCCGTTTTCTAATCATCCAAACACAGACCCAGATGATCATAGTGCGATAAAAAGCACTTAATCATTTAAAACTTACCTAGCTACGAATCATTTCCTGTAACTCTCGATAAGTAATAGAAAAGGCTAAAAAATAAACTAAAAAGAGAACATAAAAAACAGCAAATTGGACCTTTTCGAGTTGATTCATGAGGGAAATAAGGAGGGAATTCGTGGTCTTAGTACGCTCGCTCTGCGGAATCTTCAACCCTCGTTCCATCGCATACACTCGACCTGAACAAGATCGCTTTAGTCCGAGTAAAACGGCGTCGAATTTTTGGAAAAAAATCGAGAGAGAGAGCCAAAAACTCGAAAATAGAAACAATTATGAAAGCTAGGGTTTAAAATTATGAAATCGTTCAGGTTTTCAGAAATTGTTCCCGGAGAGAGAGATAGAGAGAGAAAAGTAAAAAAAAAAGAGAATTACAGTAGTAAGCGACGAGGGGTTCATGTTTTTGCAGCTCATCGGCTCGTTGAAGGTATGGTAGTAAGAGCTTCGCTGGTTCATTCTCGTTCGCCATCGCCAAACCACAGAGAGAGAGAGAGAGAGAGAGTAAAACTAGTTTCCGATGGAAGTCGTCTTATATTAGACGACGTCGCTTCCTAAAGCCAGTGTTCTGCGTGACGGACGGCGCATTGCTTTAACTTGGTGCCTACGGAAAAGGATTTAAATATGGGAGGAAAAAATAAATTTTTTATAATATACTTGAATTTTCATCTAATAAAAATATAAAATATATAATTTTATTATTTTTAATGATATTTACAAATCATTTAAATTAGGGTTAATTACACTGGATATACTCAAAGTATGGAGTTTGTCTAATTTTAGTCANATTGCTTTAACTTTAGTGCCTACGGAAAAGGATTTAAATATGGGAGGAAAAAATAATTTTTTTATAATATACTTGAATTTTCATCTAATAAAAATATAAAATATATAATTTTATTATTTTTAATGATATTTACAAATCATTTAAATTAGGGTTAATTACACTGGATATACTCAAAGTATGGAGTTTGTCTAATTTTAGTCATCAATGTTTCAATTGCATAATTTTAATCCTTAAATTATTAAATATATTTTTGTATGATCCTTCAAACGGGCAAAATTTAGTTTACTAACAATTTTTGATTATAAATTTGTCAAGTAATACCTAAATACTCCATTCNGAGTTTGTCTAATTTTAGTCATCAATGTTTCAATTGCATAATTTTAATCCTTAAAGTATTAAATATATTTTTGTATGATCCTTCAAACGGGCAAAATTTAGTTTACTAACAATTTTTGATTATAAATTTGTCAAGTAATACCTAAATACTCCATTCGTTCCTAAATATCCGTCGTTTTACACAATTTTTTTTGTTCCATAATATCTGTCGTTTTATGAAATCAAAGCNTGTTCTTAAATATCCGTCGTTTTACATAATTTTTTTTGTTCCATAATATCTGTCGTTTTATGAAATCAAAGCATAGTTAATATTTTTTTTTCCAAATTTATCCTTAATTTTTCAATGCATTAGATTAAGTGGAGGGTAAGTGTCTTTCATATTTCTTTCCTTCCCAATACGTATTGAATAAGAGTATTTTAGTCTTGTACAATTATTTTGTACTCATATTACAACTATTTAATAGTTTCCTTAATCTGTGTGCAAAAATCTTAAACGAAAGATATTTAAAAGCGNTTTTCCTTCCCAATATGTATTGAATAAGGGTATTTTAGTCTTGTACAATTATTTTGTACTCATATTACAACTATTTAATAGTTTCCTTAATCTGTGTGCAAAAATCTTAAACGAAAGATATTTAAAAGCGGAGGGAGTACGAATAAAAAATAATTTTAATAGTTCTTAAACAAAATTTTGGGTAACTATTGATAAAAAAATGTATAACATGAGTANCTTTCCTTCCCAATACGTATTGAATAAGAGTATTTTAGTCTTGTACAATTATTTTGTACTCATATTACAACTATTTAATAGTTTCCTTAATCTGTGTGCAAAAATCTTAAACGAAAGATATTTAAAAGCGGAGGGAGTACGAATAAAAAATAATTTTAATAGTTCTTAAACAAAATTTTGGGTAACTATTGATAAAAAAATGTATAACATGAGTAATTTTTGATCAAAATTTGAATAGTTCATGATCAAAATTGTGTAATTTGAATATCTATTTAACTAAAATTTGAATAGAAAATTAGTCAAAAGTTAATCAAATTATTTTTTTGTCCATATTGAAGTATTAAATGACAAGTTCATGATAAAAAATCTTTAGCAATGTGGATACTATTTNCAAAAAAATGTATAACATGAGTAATTTTTGATCAAAATTTGAATAGTTCATGATTAAAATTGTGTAATTTGAATATCTATTTAACTAAAATTTGAATAGAAAATTAGTCAAAAGTTAATCAAATTATTTTTTTGTCCATATTGAAGTATTAAATGACAAGTTCATGATAAAAAATCTTTAGCAATGTGGATACTATTTACTTGAGGGATCATATAAAAATATATTCAATACTTCAGGAATTAAAATGATACAATTAAAATATTAAGAGCTAAAATAAAATAAACTCCATACTTTACGGACCTCCAATACAATTAATCCTTTAAACTAATGAAAATTAATTTCAACACCATACCTCTTCAAAAAAAAAAAAAATAATTTTTTTAAAATTAAATATTTACCATGAATACAGTATAATTTAAACATAAAGAGTTTGAGTTACGACAATTTCTCACTTCCTTTCTTAAAATTAATAATTTCCTTTCTCTGGTAATTTCTGAAGAGCCCGATCTCTACTCCCTCTCCCTCTCCCTCTCCCTCGCCCTCAACCCCCAAAAAACCCTTTCCCTCTTTCAAATNCATACTTTACGGACCTCCAATACAATTAATCCTTTAAACTAATAAAAATTAATTTCAACACCATACCTCTTCCAAAAAAAAATAAATAATTTTTTTAAAATCAAATATTTACCATGAATACAGTATAATTTAAACATAAAGAGTTTGAGTTACGAAAATTTCTCACTTCCTTTCTTAAAATTAATAATTTCCTTTCTCTGGTAATTTCTGAAGAGCCCAATCTCTACTCCCTCTCCCTCTCCCTCGCCCTCAACCCCCAAAAAACCCTTTCCCTCTTTCAAATCAAGGAATATTTGTTGTACATTAGAATTCTTTAACTAGGGTGTGATGGTAGACTTTGAAAATAACAAAATATGGAATCAGAAATTACTTTTGCTGATATTGGAAACACTTGCAAATTGCAATTACGACCATCTCCTCCTTCCTTCGGCTCTGCATTTGAGCTTCAAAGCTTAAGTTGAACTTAATGTTCTGTTATTGTTGGTNGGAATCAGAAATTACTTTTGCTGATATTGGAAACACTTGCAAATTGCAATTAAGACCATCTCCTCCTTCCTTTGGCTCTGCATTTGAGCTTCAAAGCTTAAGTTGAACTTAATGTTCTGTTATTGTTGGTATGAGAAAGAATGAGCACCACACCCGTCTTGTATAGCTAATGGATAATTGCAAGCAACCATCAGAGACCACTTTTAAGAACATCGTCCTCCATCAACATCATATACTTTGGGAACAAAGGGCTTACACATACTACAGTATAGATCTCGGGAGAAGAAGCGAACAAAGCAGCATGAGAGAAAAAAACCTTCCGAATACCAGCATTACACAGACAGCTAACCCAGCCTCTTCATGTGAATCACTCATTGTTCAAAGATGTATCCCTACTGCAGCAACTAAGGTACTAATGACAATAGCAATATCCACAAGGGTATAAACCTGCAGATTCTAATATTTATCATGGTGTAGTTGGTAGATGTTCAGTGCCAGAGATGTGTGAGGCAGCATCCTCTTTCGATATGGCAACATAGTTCACAGGAGCAACTGGTCTTGTGTTGTCCCTCTTCCCCTCTTTAGTTGTGGACCTGGAACCATTTTGATGAGAGTTTAGAGAGAGCCGTCTGCTAGTACTTCCATTTGCACCCCCATTTGCGCGTGAAACTACCACCTTCTTCGTACCAAGTGGTCTAGCTGGGCTAGGTGTAGCGCCAAAAATAGCTTCTTGTTCCTTGTTAAACTGTTCATGGAACTTCTTCTGATCCTGTAACATCAAAAGTAAGTAGAGAATTATATGATATTAGCTATAAATATATCTTAGAAAGGTAATAAGCCTAGTTCGAAGCTCATGTGAGAGAATGACCCATGCCACTAAATCATCTAAATCTTAGACAGTGCTTTGACTAGTTTAACCATTCAACTAATATATCACATCTCGGACATACCCTCATCCTTCTCTTCTCTTCTTCTCTGTCATTCCTAAGCATTGCATACTCGTCTAGCATGGCAAGTAGAGGAACACCATCATAAGTAAATAATATGCCACATTCTTGTTCCCATGTCCGAGTTTTGGAAACCAAAGTGTCAACAAGAGCTACATTGCCAAAAAAAAGAAAAACCAATCAATATCAGAAAATTCTTTAAATATGATTACAAGCAGTGATATTACAACATCCTGAATAAGCTGAAATATTTCTGTACCATAGCACAGCTCTCCCATATGTACTCTCAATGCAGCAAGCAATGCAAGTATGTATTCTCTCACTTTGAGAAATCAATGCAACATAGAACAATGTCACAAGTACTATTTATAATTTCTAGCAGAATACAGCTCTATTTGGCTCTTGGATGCCTGTTGAAGGGTGTGTATAACAAGTTGCCTAGTCGATGCCAAAGTTTTGCCCTGATTGACTCAGGAGTTCAATAATCAAATCATCAATTCAAAGCAGAGAAAAGATCAACCCACCAATCATAGATCATAAAGGCTCTAATAGCTGCTCTTTAAATTTCAGTAATGAATATCCTTGATACATGCACACTCAAACATGAACATATTCCATCGAGATGCATACCGAGTCAAGTCATAATAATAAATTGTCCTAATTTGTGATAACCATATGTTATCCCCCAATTTTGGGACATACCAGGAATCTTGTTGACCAGGATTCGTGCCTTTTCAGCACGCTTGAGATTTAAGTGTGCACCTCTGCTTGCGTTATACCGGTTTTCATCCTGTTTCACCAAAACAATATTAGTGTTGTGGTAATATCATAATTATTGATGGGACCAGAATTGCACTCATGAATTGACAAGGGAAGAACAGTCCCACAAAACTCATCATACTGCTGAATCACATCACTCTTAAGGACATGAAATATTATGTTTTGATAAATACTTCAGGACATAAAGTATAGGTATAGTTAAAGGAAGAATGAACCCTTCTAACCAGGAGCAGGGAAATCAACATTCTAACTAAGTTAGCAAATGATAAATATTCACATAACCCTATTGAATCTGACAGGGAAAATATACCAAACAAAAAGTTTTTTGTTTTGCTGACTTGCAAGAGATACTTGTCCCACAAAGTTGTGCATCAATATAGTATAATTGAGGTGATAGAAACTCATGGCCAAAAGTTAATTGGCGTGTACTGGTGCCAACTAATGCCAATTCAAAAGGAAGCACCAGAAATGAGCCATGTCCTACCACCTTTTTTTGTAAACATTCAACAATTACCACTGGTTTCATCAAAATTATTTGTCTCATTTCTCTATATTTTTCTGTTCAAAAGTTGAACTAGAGAGACCGTCTCTCCATTTTCGTGAATCTCAGTTTTCCTTCTTGACAACCAAATGATGAAAGTGAAAAAAAGTACTAACGGGTTCCAAGGAATACTGAAATTGGGTAGTCCATGTATTTAACATTAGCAGTGTAAAGAGAGTTTGTATCCCACATCAAATAATTAGGAATACCCAATGTTGGTTAATATACTTACGAGGCTACTCCACTCATTGCTAATAAGTTTTGGGTTGGATGCTCTAACAGGCCGAACACGAGTACCAATGGCAATATTTATCCCAGACCAATACCATTTGGTAAGCATATATTGTGTATGAGACATATATAAATAATATAATTCATGGGACAAAAATTTCACACTAGCCATCCATAGATATAATTCAATTATATGGCTAGATGAACTAAAACCACAGAACATTTTTAAAGTCCAAATTTATATCTTTGATCAATAAGCACAGTAAATGTTGAGGAGACAGATCAGACATCAAGAATCTAATCAAATTACCAGAAACTCCATCATAAATTTAGGTCCAATGACGCCAATAATCAAGAGTTTGGTCAGCATTGAGGATACTCCAGTTACTTGCATGAACCAAAAAGCTAATATAGACAACATGGAACTCTACCAATAACATGAGCAGTCATGCAGAGAATGGAACACCATAATCAGTGCGTGGAGAATGAAATTCTACATGGACACACAATCACAATGCAGATGCTCACTCACATATGCACACACACATATAGATAGAGAATAAATACTCTGTTGTAGTCTTCAAGCCAACTCTCTTCTTCACAAGCTGACATCCACTTTTCAACCTTATCCAGTATATCTTTTCTGCTCAGAGCCTCGTCTTTTGCTTTTACTATCTGATTATCCATGTCAGCCAGTAGTTCGGATGGCTCAACATTGCCAGAGTCAATCAGTGCCATGATTTTTTCCCGAGCAACCTCTAAATCAATCTCTATATGAACAGAAGCAAAAATTTCTTCGAGCTCAGCTTGCTTCTTAAAGGCAATTTCCTTCATCCGGCTACCTTTAAGCCGGTCAAGCCTTTCCACTTCCACTTCGGCCTTGACCCAGGATAAAAAAAAAGGTAAATGAAACAAACTGCTGTCATGGTCAAGATTATACAATGTAGAGAACTCCAAATACCTGCTCAATCAGATCCAAAGCAAGAGCACCAGGGATGGTTACTTCATCCACCGAAGATGATATGTTACGTGTGACATGATCGAACAAACTCCGCTCTTCTGTGGAGGATTCCATCAAATTCCAAAGGTCCATTAGCTGAGTTGCTAATTCTTGAAGCTATAAAAGGACAATATACATCAGAAGAGTGGAATGCATTTAGTTGGAACAGAGAATAGATAGAGGTGATTTTTGTAAGTGAAAGTGTATGATGTTGCAACTGTCCTGTTTTTTATGAAAAACAATTATGTAGTAAACTTTATGAATATCAAGGTATCTTTTGGTAGCACACGTATGACAAAGCAACACCTGGAGCTTTCTGGAATCTGTCTCTTAATGAAAACATGTCTGGTCCATGTGATAAAAGGAGAAAAGAATAAAAAGTTCTGATGAATTTAATAACACCTTAAGTCTAAAACAGTTACCTTATGCAGCCTCTGCTTCTTATCCTCTTTTAGTGCTATGACAGTCTTAGCCAGCCTAGATAGAGTGTCACTGCTTATGCTTTTAGATTGTACACCATTAGAGTTGTTCAGGCTTGGATGAACATCAGTGACTGTACTAAAGAAGTCCATCCCAAGGACAGCACAAAGATCGTGCACAGTGCTCACAAACTCAAGGACCTTGTGCAACCGCTCACTCTGCAAGGTCGGCCAAGAATGAACAGTGACTATCTTGCTTATATAGAAATTGAAATAGTTATTAACAAATGGACTACCAATTGTGGTAGAGACTATACCTTTTCTTTTTGAAGTTCTTGGAGCTGAGCATGGAATTCATCTAATTTGTTCAGAGAGAGGTTGGATTCATCAACTGTAGGACTCCCTACTTGATCACTATTCCCTGCAATTTCTCCACATATCTTTTTTATTTGTGATTGTACATCAGAAAACTCCTTTATCCTCTCATCTTTCTGTTTCCACAGTTGTTCCAATACCGGTGCTATAGCTGCAAGCTGTTCTTTGATTGTTCCTGAAGTATTTTCAGGCTGCACATCAAAATGAAGAAAACAAGAAGGTACCCAATTTAGTAACTCCCACAAGACACCAAAGAAGCTGAAGTGCTATCCATTGTGATGCTAATAGTTCTATTTCTCAAAATCCAGCAAGAAAGCATAGATATGATACAACTGAAAAAGTGAAGATAAGTGGTTACTTACAATTCCAACAAAATTTTTCTCTCCAAGAGCTGATAGAAGACTTGAGAGTTCAACTTTAGCATCTGCCAGTGTCTGAAGAAGGTGTGCCCTTGACTTCACAGCGTAGTCAACCTTCCTCTTGTACACATCCAAGCACTCTTGCTCTAACTGAAGAAGCATCTTGTCCCGTTCCTCATCACTTTCACCAACCTCGTCCCAAATTTGCTGCATTGCAAAATAAAAATTGTTCATTAGCCTATTATTGCATCCTAAATGACATTAACCCACCTGTGGAAGTTGGCATATATACATACAAAAACTACTTAATTTAGCCCAATACGAATGACATATTAATGGGACAGAAACTGCAAATATCACTTCAAAAATGGATTACCTGCAACTGCTGCAGTAAAGAACCACACGTGGTTTCTCCAACAAGAGGATTTTGAGCATCCACCACTGCCATCCACTATAATGGAAATCAAACCTGCAACAAATAGAGAATTCAAACTTCATTCTGAGCTTTTTATATGTGATCAGAATACAAATTTCCGAGTACTTATCAAACATCTTAAACCAGTAATAAGCAACACTTGAACAGATAAACAACACATAAAAACTGTCAGCATCAAACGATTAATAGGTGAAGGGAAGAAAAAGTGACGTAGTAAACATCATAATAAAATATTCCACAAAAATTTGGTCGGCATGCCGAATCCAAAAACATCTCATAGCACAGCATGTTTGGAAAAACCAATTGCCACAAACTACTTACAAATAAACGGCGCTATTGACTTCATTGCTCAAAACAAATACTTGACTTCATTGCTTAAAAGAAATGTTCAATCTCGAACATAAACGGGGCCCTAATTGAAAATCTTTCTAGTCATTTTCTACAACCACAAATGGAAACGGTCTCGACATCGCTATGCAAGATTCCTAAACTAACAAATCCACGAAACCAAGTTCATTTGCAAATAAAACCCATTAAATCAACTAAACTATTGCATTAAATGCAAAATTACAACTTCATCAACCACATTCAAGGACTAAGCACTTGATCTCAAGCCTAAACACAGTAATGCCCACCGCAATCACAATATCCAGGCAATTCACTTCACTAAAACAGTGTATAACGACAAGCAAGCGTAACCCCAATCCCTTATTGGTACCCCAAATGTGTAACTCTCCGACACTACTATACACAACAATCAAGTGATTTACGAACTTCAAAACTCTCAGATCAACCAAAAAACAGAGTGTACTCAACACGAGAGGCCAAAGTGAGAGCAACTGCATAGGAATTAATCCACGTTTTTACTGAATCAACCAAGAAAATGTGAAGTGCAGAGAATGCTTACCAAGATCAAAATTTCGAGTAGGGGCTTTTGGGTTTTGTGGTCTCAGATCTCAACGCTTTCAGTCTCAGTGATTGTGTCGGAGAGAGATGGTTTAAGAGAGAAAAGGACAGAGAAAATGAGAGGAAAAAATGGAGTGTTGGTGGGGTCGTTACGTACGCAGTTTTGTGTATTAAATTGTCCCGCTGGTGATCCATATCCAGACCCGTGGGTGTGGGACTATTACGAACATGGCATTGTCAGTGAGTGTGGCTTATTTGCCCTTGACCCTTGACCCACACCACCACAACTGAAATGGACTGGACCGGATCCATGTTTTTTCAATATATTTTTTTTCTGAAGGATTAATTTTATAAAAAATTTTAGATTTTCACTTAAAACCAATACAAAAACATTTTTTTTTAGGCCCGACACTATTACATGGAGAGAATAATGATTTTCAAACCCGTAATATTAAAGGTTAGCTGTAAGGGAGATGGTCACGAGACCAATTGCTTACCTTCTAGACCAACACAAAAACATGCTTAAGGACTATTCTTCAAAAATAATATATATGCATATCAATTGTGAGTTTACATATATCTATGTGTATATGCATTTATACACTACTATGCATGTGAAGTTTAGAAAAATGACTATATTTTTTGGCACTAAATTTAGTATTTTCCCAAATGTCAAAGAGAGTTAGCTCGGCAGAAAAGGAATGCAAAATCGTCAAGGATGACTTCTGTGTTGGCAAGAAAGGTTAAATAACGTTAATTATTCTCTGAACTAATCTAAATTTTCAACTTCTCAAAAAATTGGTCGAAATAGATGACAACACCTTTTTTCTCTCTTCCTTCTATTTGTCTCCAAGAAGGCATCATCTAAGAGCTCTACTCATATTCAAAAGACANCTGGTCGAAATAGATAACAACACCTTTTTTCCCTCTTCCTTCTGTTTGTCTCCAAGAAGGCATCATCTAAGAGCTCTACTCATATTCAAAAGACACTACTTTAATTGAAGCGCAAGCCTTCGTTCTATTGCATAACTTAAAAAAAACTATAAATAAATTACATTGCGGGAACGATACGTTTGGGCTACTGATGAACGTCTTCAAAGGTGACCAATTTTTTTGGAGAAATTCCTAGTCAAAAAAAAATATTTTTATAAAACATTATTTTAGTAAAAACAAACGTTAATGGCTTTTTNTTGGTCGAAATAGATGACAACACCTTTTTTCTCTCTTCCTTCTATTTGTCTCCAAGAAGGCATCATCTAAGAGCTCTACTCATATTCAAAAGACACTACTTTAATTGAAGCGCAAGCCTTCGTTCTATTGCATAACTTAAAAAAAACTATAAATAAATTACATTGCGGGAACGATACGTTTGGGCTACTGATGAACGTCTTCAAAGGTGACCAATTTTTTTGGAGAAATTCCTAGTCAAAAAAAAATATTTTTATAAAACATTATTTTAGTAAAAACAAACGTTAATGGCTTTTTTCTAACCTGAATTTAGTCATTTCTACAACTTTAATGACATATAAACAAATAATTTTTTTTTTTTTATCACAATTCAACACTATTTTTTGTTTTTTAAGTAGAGTACAAAATAAATACTTTAAAAAAGTTTTATGGGATTCGAGTTTCAGGGCCTACTTGTAATGATCCCAACTTTACCTATAAGCTAATTTTTTACCAATTCCTTGTTAGTTTGCCCTACTTGATTAGCTTCTTATTGACTGATTTGCCAGCTTAAAAGTGTGGGCCCTAGAAAGTAATGGGCCTTTAATAAAAGAGTTAACACGTAATTAGTGGAGAGCTTTTCCTTATTAAAGTGGAGCGGTGCGATACCTAACTTTTTAATGCATCATTCACAACTCAATGTATGATTAAATTCATATAAAAAAGTATAAACAAGATTGTAATATCTTTATTTATTTTTTTAAGAATAAACAACATATTATATTGTTTCTACTTTTTTATTTTTTAAAGGGGTGCAATAGGAGGACTTCTTCTTCAGGGGATTACTTATCCTAGTACTGCTCTCTCTTTAACACGCTTAAATGAGAAATTATAACATCATTGTTTCAACTACCTTAAATTGACAAGGACAAAGGATAACATGGGATCTTGATCATTTTAGTCCTTAAGGCTTCATTTCTTAAGTATTTAATCTTTGCATATGTACTTCCAAGTCTAGCGATTTTCAAATTTTTGAAAAAAATAGACCACATATTACTTACGTAATCCCTCCAGATGCCTTTCTTTGAAGATCATCAAAGCAAAATGTGGCTTTTATTGTAAGAAATTCAAAAGGCATTAGACACTATCTCAGAGAATTCATTCCCTCGAAACTACTTTACTTTCATTTTCACTTCCTGTAAGCAAGCCCGGACTTTTCCCAGCCGCTCAATGGCCCCCTCCACACAGTTCTTCAATGGGCTAAATGTCGCGAAGCATATACATTGAATAATATTGTTATTTAAATAAATGAGAAAACAAGAGAATGCAACTGTGGTGGTATGTCATTGTTGACACGTGCACCACAACAGTATGGGGAACCCTAATCAATGCACTAACTATTTATAACCACCGTATCAATCCAGTTAATAAAGTTAGCTAGTACATATTACTAGTATTTCATAATTAGTTGGTAGTCTCACAGGTCACTATTCTATTAACATTGTATCACCCTTAGATTGAGCAGAGCAGGACAACTTTGTATTTGAGCAACAATTGAAGGGTAAATTACTATGAGACGTAAAGGAGCAAAGCAACCTTAAAGTTTGTCATTGCCGGGCAAAACAAATATTTCACGACAAAAAGTGGCCATCATTGCTAGGTGTCTATCACCAATAATGGGGGAGCAATGATACTTGGACATAATTTATTGGTAACAGGTATAGAAACACGACGACGCACTTGATTGTGGTGATGGATTAAATTGCGCCAACAAATTAAATTTAAACAATCACTTGGCTCTCTGCTCAACTGCGTAATACAAGGCCCATCCCCGGAAGGACCTTAATTATAGACNAAAACACGACGCCGCACTTGATTGTGGTGATGGATTAAATTGCGCCAACAAATTAAATTTAAACAATCACTTGCCTCTCTGCTCAACTGCGTAATACAAGGCCCATCCCCGGAAGGACCTTAATTATAGACGACGTCGTTTTACAGTGGCTGTACTGTACAATGCAGATGTTGCCAATTTGATATGGCAAAAGCCAACTTCAGAGTATACCAGCTGCTCTTTCTGATCTGATCCAATTAGAAGACGAGTGACAGTTTGAAAGATAGACGTCTGTCAAGCCGGACGAGTCCGCAGAACGGAAGTTCCGTTATATTCCGGCAAGCTACGACTACGTTTGACAACTCGTTCTGGTAAAGGGTTTAGATGGTAATGAAAATTTTTAACTCTTCAGTTATAGCAGGCATAATACACAGGACACAATTTCTTTGGTCAGTTGTGTAAGATTCAAAAGTGTCTTATGCAATCTTGTGTTTACAAAAGAAGCAGCAAATACTCTTATTAAAAACAAAATCTCCAAATATTAAACCTTTCATGGTCAAAACTGTTTCTACAAAACTAGATTTCGAACTTCTAAAGCGTGTTTCGGGCACCATCTTCGTAAGATGACAATAAATAGATCAGAGAAGAAAAGGAAACTGTTCCTTCATGGGGACCAGGAATAGCAACGAAGGTGTACCTAACAAGGTGAACCACCACGATTTGATTCATCCCCAGCAAGCAGATCCACAAGATTTGTTGGTATAATGCAGAGGGGATTCTACTAGACCATTCCTCTAAGCTTCAAAGTTTTGGTCTGCATCCTTATTTCTCCTCTGCTACTGTCGTGCCTACTTCAGCTGGCCGAAGAATTCGGTCATGCAGCATGTATCCCGACTGCCAAAAAAAAAAAAGCGAAGCACATTGCTATTTGAACTCATCATCTCAAAGATGTAGTTGTGTCGCAAAATCAATCAATGGCACTTGGTGGGAAAAAATTCCCGTTTAAGAAACCACTGAAAAGAAGGGTGAATCACAGTTTCACACAACATTGATGAATATCCTAAAACCAATCTACTTATTAAAAAGAAAAATCTAAAACCAATCACAATGACACGAAGTTATATCATTTGTTCAGGACAAACATATAGAAAGATTTGTCACGTGTGCCAATGCATCCCCACTCCCACCGCTCACCCAAAAAGAAAAAAGAAGAAGAAAACAAAAGCATTTACTCTTTCTCGTGTTCACTCAGAAGGATATTTCTTATAAACATCAGGGCAACAAAATTTGCAGAGCATTTACCTTTAAAACGACAGCGACGGTACCAGCAGGTTTAGAAGGATCTGGCACTTGAAATACTGCATTATGCCTGTGAGGATCAAATAGTTGGTCTGTAGGATCATATTTCTCGACTCCGAACTTTTGGAATACCTGGAAGCAAAAACAGTCATAAGCTCAGCTAAGTAAACTTGCTTCCAAAGCTGGTTATATCATAAAACTCTAATTTTCACCAGACATAGCATGGACCGCAATTACTATATGCCGAGATAGACTAGAAGTGAAATGCTGGTAACAAGGAATATATTTAGAAGAGATATCTGAATAACATAAAAGAAAGGAAAAAACTGACTGAACTTAGTTACACCAATCCAACAAAGATGGCTTAGTTTTGAAGGAGACTAATAAAATATTAATTATTTTCTCTCTTGGCCGCCTTGAAACAGACTGGGAGTTGGGATTCACAACCAATCCCTCAAGCCACAATGAAACCCAGTTCCTGCTAAATTAACTGATAGCAGTTGGGGAGGTTTCCATTTATATGCGACTGGAAGTAGAAAACACCTGTGCAAGCTGTTTTTCAGTCATTTCTACTCCTTCTAAAAGAGTTGTCAGAAGTGGCACAGCCCCAACAATGTCTTCAGAAGCATCAATCTTTGAAGAACTCTCCTTTACAACTGAAAAAGCCCTACCCAGATTATCTGCTACGTCCAACAAGCTCTTTGCAAAACTCTGCATAATATATCAAATAAAAAGAAGGGTAAGAGTTGTCCATATAGAAATTGAAGCACTGCTAGGGGGCTTGTGGGTCCTATATGAAATTATGTATCATTATGTGGCCGGAAGCGCCAACTCAAAAACCTGTATGGCATATTTTTTTGCATTTTCCGCTTCACGTCTTGTCCTCTCCATTACATTCTCCATCTCTGCATAAGTCCGGAGAACCTTGTCTTTCAGTTGCTCACTTTCTTTGAGCTTCATACTTAGAAGCTTCTTCTTCTCCACCACAAGTTTCACCAGATCATCCCTGGATAATTCACTCTCCAAATCTGAAGCAGAACCAGAAAATGCAGCTTGTTGAGTACCTCTTCTACTTCGTTTGAAAGATTCAAACATGTTAGAGAAAAGTGCTGTATTAGAACCTGATTCCTCTTTCTGGTCAGGAACTTTAGTATGTTCAGAAGCAGATGCCTCTGTTTGATCAGGAACTTCAGCATCTCCACTTGTTTTTGCGACAGCATCATTGTTCTCTACCGTGCTCTCTTGCTCATCTTCAGACTGGGTGGTGTCTTTCTCATTGGGTTGTGGAGATGCAGATGAGGAGAATCCAAAGCATTGAAAGGCATATGTTTTGAGGCATGAATGATGCAAAAAAGCCACCTGACCTGAAAACACCTGGAGCACAAAAAGCAAATCCATTTTTTTAAAGAAAACAAAAAATTCATATATAGGAACAAGAATAAAAGGAATCCAAATGCAAAGCACTTTTATAGTTTTATATGGCCTGCCTTCTCAACAGACCTTGTTGTGAGACTGGTGGCCCACCCCTTTGATGAATGCCTATTGCCTACGTGTCAAAGCCTTCCACAAGAGCGTTGCTTAGTGACATGAAAACAAGATGGTTCAATATGCCTACAGCCTCCTCCTCTAAAAGTCGAGTAAATCCAGAAAACTATATAATCTTGAAGTGCATTTACAGTGACACGCCTAAGCCTGAGACTTCAGAGTTGTGGCCAAGATTGTTGACATGTCATCTCTATAAGCTTCAAATGACATGTCATGATGTGATTAACTTCAAGTCCGTGGTGCAGGAGCCTCGCATTGAACATCTTTATATGTTCTTAACTGAACCCAAGTCACAGAAAGTGAGAGCAGCAGCTAATAGGGAGTGAAGGCGGGTAAGTGGCAAAACTTAATTTGATTGGGAACGAGATCGTCCCTAGAGCGTGAACCTATATGAAGTTACTTAAATGCTTACATGTTTTTAAAGATTGTAAATCCCAATATGTTCACGTGAAATTAAGGATATGGTTGCAATATTTTACTTAGGAAGAAGAAAAGATATAATCACACAAACTAATTAAATGAGGCGGCAATGACATAATTTAATAGTTGAGATTACAGCCAATACATTAGATCCATAAATCCTCAGATTTCTAAAACTGTTGCCAATACCACCTCACAGTCATTTGCTTCGTTAACAAACTACTCTACATACAATGCAACCTGTTCCAAATAAACCAATATAGAAAACAAAACGAATTGATACTCTCAGAATCTGAAGCTGTAAAGAACAAAAATCCTAAAAAATACAAATTAGTCAAAAAAAAAAAAAAGCACAAACTTTGATCCCCATATACACAAACAAAATGCCTACTTTATAAAAGAAGCATCACGAGATCAATAATAAAACTCAATAAGTAGATTCAACGCAAAAGCACAAACTATGATCCCCAAATACCAATCAAAATGTGGGCTTTATAAAAGAAGCATCATGAGATTGATACAAAAACCATTCCACATGTAATAGGTAAAAGAATCTTTAATAGATTAAAAATCAATACAGAAGCTAATAGATAGGACTTAATTTAGAGATACTAAAGCTCTATTGAACATAGGGATTGAAATTTACGACATTTTCATTGCCAGATTACCTTGTTTTGAGAATCACCGAGAGAGTGAAATTGATGGAAGAGGATCGGGATGCAAGGATCAAAATGTCATGTCGAAACGTTTGAAACGTTTCAGAATTTCAACACTCCAACACAAAACAGTGGTTGAATCACAAAATTCCAGTGTTTCGTTTGAAACGGAACTGTTTCGGACCGTTTCGGTTGAAACAGTACCGTTTGGACAAAACAGTGGATAGATTTGGTTCATTGTTCACTCCAGGCCAAAAGAAAAAAGAGAGAAAAGAGATAGGCTCAGAAAGCAGATTCCACAAGTCAGAATTCACAGCTCTAAGCCAAAAAAAAAAAGAGAGGAAAAAGCAGAGATCTCAGAAGATATCACATGTCCAAGTCCAGTCCAGATCTTTCAAGCAAAAAAAACACAGAGAAGAGAGAGAAAGGCACCAGACAAAATCAAAGACACAGAGAACTATAGACCAAAAATTGAAGGAGAAGTTCCTGTAACTTACCTCCTTGACTCCAGATTTGAACAGATTCAACCATTATCCACGCAGATCTAGGGCTTGGGAGTTGTCCTGTCTTCATCGTTGTGACCACGAGCTACCACTAGTATGTTCTTCTCTTCTTCTTCTTCTTCTTCTTCTTCTCTCTCTCTCTCTCTTTCTCTCTCCGCGGCATCGGCATCGCCCATCGCAATCGCCTATGCCTACGCCTCTCGCCTCTCCGCCTTCTCACTGTCTCTCTGTTCGTTCGTGGTTGAACTGTGCGTCTTTTGCCTTTTATATATATATATATATATATATATATATATATATATATTTTTTTTATATGTANGAGAGGAAAAAGCAGAGATCTCAGAAGATATCACATGTCCAAGTCCAGTCCAGATCTTTCAAGCAAAAAAAACACAGAGAAGAGAGAGAAAGGCACCAGACAAAATCAAAGACACAGAGAACTATAGACCAAAAATTGAAGGAGAAGTTCCTGTAACTTACCTCCTTGACTCCAGATTTGAACAGATTCAACCATTATCCACGCAGATCTAGGGCTTGGGAGTTGCCCTGTCTTCATCGTTGTGACCACGAGCTACCACTAGTATGTTCTTCTCTTCTTCTTCTTCTTCTTCTTCTTCTTCTTCTCTCTCTCTCTCTCTCTCTCTCTCTCTCTCCGCGGCATCGGCATCGCCCATCGCAATCGCCTATGCCTACGCCTCTCGCCTCTCCGCCTTCTCACTGTCTCTCTGTTCGTTCGTGGTTGAACTGTGCGTCTTTTGCCTTTTATATATATATATATATTTTTGTTATAAGTATGAATAATTACATTTAATACCCTACCGTAATTATATTTAATATCCCACTATAATTATATTTAATATCCACTATAATTATATTTAATACCCTATTATAATTACATTTACTACCCCACTGTTGTGCAGGTCTTTTGTCTTTTATTTATTTATTTATTTTTATAAGTATGAATAATTATATTTAATATTCATTATATTTACATTTAATACCCACTGCAATTACATTTAATTTTTAAGTATACACAACTACCATTAATTTAATTTGATATCCTTCATTATTAGTATTATAATAAAATAGTATTATTAATTAGATAATATTTTAATTTATTTGATGAAAATTAAGTAAACATGTGTTTATTTGATGAAAATTAAGTGTTTGAAACTAATTTAAGTGATTTCCGCCTTATGTCAAGCCTTTTTTTCTTCCAATTTAAATTTATTCTTGTATAAATGGATATTAACCCAATAAATATGTTAAATTAATCAATTATTTAGCTTATCTTTATAAATAAATGAATTGTATTTGTGTTTCCATATTTTTTTTGTGTTTCAATATTTTTTCGGCGTTTTCATTGCGTTTCCGAAACGTTTCTATTTTTAAGCTGACCGAAACGGTATTTCAAAACGNACTTTATAAATAAATGAATTGTATTTGTGTTTCCATATTTTTTTTGTGTTTCAATATTTTTTCGGCGTTTCCATTGCGTTTCCGAAACGTTTCTATTTTTAAGCTGACCGAAACGGTATTTCAAAACGAAATTTCAATCCTTGCCGGGAAGTGTGATTGCTTTTGTCAAGCGTTGAGGAACAAGTTCCGGGATTGAGCCGACACGTTCCTCGACAGCCTAGAAGTAACCTTGTTCAACATCTTCGAAACTGGGATTGTCTGTAGGGAGTAAAAAAAAATGGGTTTAGAGAGAAAGAGGGAACAGAGGTTTATGGTGGTTGAGAGAGAGGGAGGGTTTTAGAACAAAGTCGTACTTGGACAGAAAGAAAATGTAGAGAAGGAAAGTGGGAAGAGAGTTCAGGATGGTCTTTTTCTAATTTTACCAATCTAACCTTAAACCTTGATTTCGATTTCCTCCCACAAACTATGAAGAGTTTTTGTTTGGTAGAAAAATTTTGCACTAAATAGTTATTTTTTTTATGCTAAACATAAATTTAGATTCAATGTTTCGGGATTGATAAAGTAAGGATAAACAGCTAGATTAGCATGAAAATGTGGACTATTTACATAATTTTAGGTAAGATTTTCCAAATATTGCAAGTTTCTTGGGTAAACCAAGTAATTTTCGGTAACTAACTACCTTGGAAGAAGATTGAGAAAAGATTTTCTCTCACCACTAAAAGAGAAAAAATATTTCAGTTTCCTTGAATGCATGAATTTTTAAAGTGGTGGGTGACTTTTAGGGCAATGGAGGACCCACCACTTTGCATTGAAATGTTTGGGTGATGCATTTGTCGTCGAAGGTTTGAAAATACATTTACTTAGAATGTATCTAGTTGGAGACATGGTGGGGACAAAACATGGACCTATATTTTATTTTATTAAGGATTTAGTGGGAAGACTTAATGATAAACATGCAAGCGATCAAGGTGAAAGAAACATGAGTGGTATTTTATGAACCGATAAATGTGTGGGTCTCGGCTAAGGTTTTCAATACACCATTGGAAGGCATTTGTGAAGGGATAAGGTTTCAGTCCTCCCCTCCCCTTTTTATAATTATTGTTATTAATAAAATTTTGCCCTAAATAGGCTTAACCAAAAAAAAAATACCATTCAATATAGACATATGGTCCAACAATTTTTTTTTTTCCAATCAGAATGAGCGAGTCCTATTCTTACTATACTTTTCGGCTCATAGGATTGTATGGAAGTGCAAATAACAATTTCTAATATAACATGAATCCAATATGAAATTAGCAAATTATGGTTAACTAGTTCTCGACAACAATACGAAAATGACTCAATCGAATAACATGAATAACAAACTTGTTGGGTTAGTGTCTATTTGGAATATTTTGAATTGCGAGCATGCCAAAGTTGCGATGGACTCCTAACACTTACGGCCATTCCCCTTTGAACCGGCGTGACATTCTTAAATCATGACTATTTAGGTAATTGAAACGAGGAATGTTCGAAACAATCACTTCTAATATGTTTAAAGGCGCGCGACCTATTTGGGTTCTCCCGTTACGGCTTCGTGCCTATTTCCTGGAACTTTCCATCCCTTCTGCCTCTGACTCTGATGTCTCCTATGACTGAATTTACATAAGGTCTCTTGCAAAGAGTCATCCTTCTTTGATTGTTTTAGTTTTTTCTTCAATCAAACCGTCTATTTGGATGTCATTCCCTTGAAATCGAGGTCTTGAATGGTTTCTTTACGCCCCTAGAGAAGCACCTCTTGATCTGAGCACTCAACATGAAGACGCTTGTATTCATACCTCCACCCCAGGGATCTTCATTATAGCCTTGGACCTTCTATTGGTCCCAATGCCCGTTGCGGTGTGGAAATCTATATGCCCGCCAATTTGCCCATCAATTCAGTTTGGTTCAGCATGTTCCTATCCCTTTCACCGCTACTCTTAATATTGAGCTAACTAATTGTCCTACTTTGATCAGGGATGTCTACCGGAGTGTTTGTATAGATCGTCGGAGCTTCCACATGGTACCCTTTAAAGTCGTGTTCGATACTAGTCCTTTGTTTAGATTGCGGTGGGAACACTACGTTTCCAGGCAGTTTGCCATTGACCTTTCCACTACTCTAAACAAAGTGAACTTTTCGTCTCAAATTCAACATTCCCTAAGGCTATCTAGCTCAAGGACCGATTCTGCTCACAACTCTAATTCTCTTCGCTAACAAATGCAAAGAGTGAGTCCTCTAATAGTTGTTGTTCTTACATCCTCCATCAGTCACTCCTTTCTTGTCGTGTACGTTCCCACCATGCAAATCTTCCAACTCGGTCCCTACCATTGGCGACACTTCGTAGGATAGTATCTTCGATGGTCTAAAGCCCTTAGGGACAACCAATAACTCGGCTCCAAAACCCCAATGGTGGCCGCTGCACCTTTATGCTCCCCCATCATACCAACTGAAACTAAGGTAGAGCCTTTAGTCGTTGATACTGACATAGTTGTTGATACTAACGTAGTCGTTGATGGCCCCGAGGTCTAACCGATGCCAAATAGACACTAACCCAACAAGTTTATTATTTATATTATTCAATCAAATCATTTTCATATTGTTATCAAGAGCTAGTTAACCTTAATCTGCTAATTCATGTTGGATTCATGTTGTTTCAAAAATTGTCATTAGTACTTCCATATAATCCAGCTGGGCCAAAAAAGTATTGCAGGAATAAGACTCACCCATTTTGACTGGAAAAAAAATTATTAGACCATATGCCTATATTAAAATAGTGTCATTTTTATTTGGTTAAGCCAATTTAGGACAATTTTATTAATAACAATAATTATAAAGAGGGGGGAGGACATAAACCTTGCCCTTTTACAAATATCTTCCACTAGTGTATTGAAAGCCATAACCGAGATCCACACTTGTAGATCCATAAAATATCACTCATGTTGCTTTCATCATGACCCCTTGCATACTCATCATCATGTATTCCACTATGTCCTTAAAAAAATAAATAATAGGTCCAAGTCTTGTCTCCACCATGCCTCCCACTAAATACATTCCAACTAAATGTATCTCCAAGCCTTCCACGGCAAATGCATCACCCAAAACTTCAATGCAAAAAGTGATGGTCCTCTATTACCCTAAAAGTCATCCACCACTTTAAAAATTCATGCACCCAAGAAAACTGAAATATTTTCTCTCCTTTAATTTTAAGAGAAAATCTTTTTTCAATCTTCTTGCAAGGTGATTAGTTGTCGAAAATTACTTGGTCTATCCAAGAATCTTACGATCTATAGAAAATCTTACCTAAAAATATACAAACAATACACCTTTTCCCACTAACGCAATTGCTCATCCTTACTTTATCAATACCAAAATTTTGAATATTCAAAAAACTTGCCATCCATATCTTCATACTGTCCCATAAATAGATCCTTCAACTATCATGCATCTAAAAGAATCCAACCAATAAACGATTGTGTGGGACCTATTGTTTATCACATAAAACAACAAATTAGGGATCATCATCATGCTTCCCAGAATTCTCCAGCTATCGTCCGCCCTTTATTTTTTTTTGGTTTCCAAACCAATTTTAGACTAATTCTCATGCCTCTTTCATTCTTTTCTTTGAAATCCAACATTCTAATAACGCTAATAATATGTTTTCTTTTTTGGATTCCGAACTTTAAAGCCTTTGGTTTGGGATATTGTCATCCTTTAAACTCCTTTTCCATCAATACCTTGTCCAATTTTTGTGATAGCCCCTCTAATTCAGCTTCTTATTCCCTCTTGAGCTGCTCTGCATGATTGAGTTTGACTAAAAGGCATTTAGACTTAAGACAAAAACTATAAACTCCTCTTTAGGCGGCCAATCACCTGCTCCTTACGCACCACCTGATCTGCCTCTATAAGTCCTATTTTTCTCTTCTTGTTTCCTTTAGCTAATAGGGAATGAAAGCGGGAAAGTGGCAAAACTTAAATTTTCAAGGGAACGTGAAAGTCCCTAGAGTGCGAACCTATATGAAGTTACATAAATGTTCTCATGTTTTTAAAGATTGTAAATATCAATATGTCTCGTGAAATTAAGGATATGTTTTCAATCTTTTACTTAGGAAGAAGAAAAGATATAATCACACAACCGAATTAAATGAGAAGGTAATGGCATAATTTAATAGTTGAGATCTACAGCCAATACATTAGATCCATAAATTCTCAGGATATCTTAAACTGTTGCCAATAACACCTCACAGTCAAGAGCTTCTTTATCAAACTACTCTACATACAATGCAACCTATTCCAAATAAACCAATACAGAAAACAAAACAAATTGATACTCAGAATCTGAAGCTGATATATAACAGATTAAAAATCAAAACAGAAGCTAATAGATAAGACTTAATTTAGAGGATACTAAAGCTCTATTGAACATAGGGATTGAAATTTACGACATTTCATCGACAGAATACCATGTTTTGAGAATCACGGAGAGAGTGAAATTGATGGGAGAGGATCGGGACGTGTGATTGCTTTTGTCGAGCGTAGAGGAACAACGAGTTCCGGTACTGAGCCGACACGCTCCTCGACAGCCGAGAAGTAACCTTGCTCATTAACATCTCCGAAACTTGGATCGTCTGTAGGGATAAAAAAAATATGAGTTTAGAGAAAAAGAGACGGGATGGTTTGTGGCGGTTGAGAAGGAGGATTTTAGAAGAGAGGGAGAGAAAAGGGTTTTAGAAGAAAGCGGTGCTTGGAGAGAAAGAAAACGTAGACAAGGAAAGTCGCAAGAGAGTTCAGGATGGTCTTTTCCAATTTTCCCAAACTAACCTAACCTTGATTTTGAATTCCTCCTAAGCAATATTATGAGCACCGTAGTTCAGTGTTTGATCCCACTCAAATGTCTTATATTTAATTTTTTTTCAGTTTTCACATTTCTTAAGGGTTAACACCTTTGTATTTTTGGGGATATGCTTTAGACGAGTTCAAGCAATAATAATCAACCGTTAAATGCAAAAGAGTAATCCGTATAAGTTTAATACCTTATTATTATGTGTACCAAAATTTACACCAAATTAATTATAGTCGTATGCAAGTTTTGGTATATAAATTTGGTATCAAGTGGATAAGAACTCAAATTTTTTTATTCAATACTTAAGTTTGAATTTTTATAACTACGACAGCTCGATGAGACTAACTTGTTCTTTAACGCCTAGAGCACACGGTGAGATGTTAACTTCAAACCTGACATAGGTGCAATGAGATCTGAAGATAACCTTGTGGTGCTAACTCCTTAGCAGATAAGTAAAGTGACCTATCTATATATCTACTTTATGTACTAAAAAAAAATACTTAATGACTGATGGAAGCTAATATTGGTGGTAGTTCTTGGTGATGGTTTCTAGCTGATAAGTTTTTGCTTGGATGCTGAACCTGATGGTTTTGGTATGTTGTACATGTGTTAAGAGAAAATTGTGTTTCATTGAGCTCATAAGTAAATGAGAAGTGATTTTGATCAAGACTTACTCACTTTGTACTTAAGGGGGATTTTCCATGTTTTCCCTTTGGATGTAAAGCTTCATTTCTATCAATAAAAATTTAGTTTTATTTATCAAAAAAAAAAAAATTGATTTGCTTAAATTCGAGTTCAGCAATGAAGCTCAAGAGGGTGACAATCAATTGAAAGATATTATTTGGATTTGTATCTTCAAATGGTACCCAAACATGAATAGTTGACATAACTAGAACAATTCTTAAGAAACACAAGATATGATAGTCGCATTCAAACCACGGGTGAACTTATTAACAAAAAAAAAAAAAAAAACAGGTCTCCTCACTCCAAGGGTGGAACCGAATACAATGAAGGTGTCCCATCTTTGAGTGAGGGAGAATGTCACGTATCCCAAATCAACTAGGTAAAAAGTGTCATATGGACTTATAAGATGTTAGATGATTCTTCTCTCAACAATCGTGTGGATCCCTCATTGGGAATAGCAGGGTTGAGGTATATCCAAACCAGGTGGGCTCCCCACTACAAGGGTGGAGCCAAATGTAACGAGGGCGTCATATATCTTCAAGTGGGGGAGGATATCACAGATCCCATATCGACTAGGTAAAATGTGTCGTATGAATTTATAAGATCTTGGACGATTCTTCTCTTAACAACTTGAGCTTTTGAGTTGCGAGGCCATGACAATAAGTTGGCCTGTATAGCTCACCTCTACTCCTCACATCACCATTGATAAACATTACATCATTCTTACGAGCCTTGCTCTGCCATTGTAATCATCAAAAGCTTGTTTAAAACAAACATAAAAAGGTGTTAGAATTGAATGAAGGATTAGAAAGATAAGCTACAATTTTGTTAAGAGAAAATAGCTTGGAACAAGAAGATTGTGAAAGATTGAATACATTCAAAATATGCAGTAGAACACTTGAAAAACAGAGGAACTCGAGAGCGTAATTTATACAGGTAAAAAAATATTGGTAGTGGTTATTAATCAAGATAAGAAAGCATTTATGTTTCCAAGCTGCTGTGCTAAACTTCTTCATGTTTCCAAGGTGTTGTGCTGAATTGCTTTTACTACAGATTTTCTGCTGACTTATGGGGCAGATTTTCTGCTGACTTATCTCTCAATATCCATGAATCTTGAGACTCCCCCTCAAGGTGAACGCACAAATTAAGTGTGTTCATCTTGCACAGTAGAAAATGGAATGCAGCAGTAGGTAGAGTCTTTGTTAGGATGTCTGCAATTTGTAATTTTGAACTCACATGTAATGGTGTAATGATTCCAGCAAGCACCTTCTCTCTAACAAGATGACAGTCTAGCTCAATGTGCTTTGTTCTTTCATGGAACATTGGGTTTTTGGTGAGGTGTATGGCTGCCTGGTTATCACAATATAGGAAGGCAGGTCTCGGATGGCTAGCATTAAAATCTTGCAGCAGATTTTTCAACCATACAATCTCACAACTGGTGTTAGCCAATGCGCGGTATTCAGCTTCGACAGAGGACCTAGATATGGTGGTTTGCTTTTTTGATTTCCAGCTAATTAAAGAATCTCCTAAGAAGATGCAAAAACCAATAGTAGATCTTTAGGTCTCAGGGCAAGCTGCCCAATTTAAGTCGCTAAATGCCCTGAGGAATGGTGCAGACTTGGAAGAATATAGAAGGCCTTGGCCTATGGATCCCGTGAGGTATCTCAAGATTTGATGTGCAACTTGTTGATGGATCTGTGAAGGGCGATCCATGAATTGACTCAAGATGTTAATAGAGTATGTGATATCCGGTCTTGTAATGGACAAATAAATCAACCTTCCAACCAACCTCCTATAACCTGTAATGTCGATAAAAGGATCTACTGCCAAATTAGAAAGTTTATGATTCAATTCCATTGGTGTGTTGGTAGGCTTGCATCCGAGCATACCAGCATCCTNCATTAGAAAGTTAATGATTCAATTCCATTGGTGTGTTGGTAGGCTTGCATCCGAGCATACCAGCATCCTCTAAAATCTCAAGAGTGTACTTTTTTTGCCTCAAATGAATTCCTTTTTCTGATCTTGATATTTCTAAGCCAAGGAAGTACTTTAGATTGCCAAGATCTTTGATCTTAAATTGGTTGTGCATATATGTCTTGATGAAGTCAATTGTTTTGAGATCATTACTTCCAATGAGAATGTCATCAACATATACTAACAATGCAACAAATTGATGATCATGAATCTTTGTAAACAAAGAATAATCTGACCTGGATTGTTGGAAACCAATGGCAATGAGNGTTCAGTGTTTGATCCCACTCAAATGTCTTATATTTAATTTTTTTTCAGTTTTCACATTTCTTAAGGGTTAACACCTTTGTATTTTTGGGGATATGCTTTAGACGAGTTCAAGCAATAATAATCAACCGTTAAATGCAAAAGAGTAATCCGTATAAGTTTAATACCTTATTATTATGTGTACCAAAATTTACACCAAATTAATTATAGTCGTATGCAAGTTTTGGTATATAAATTTGGTATCAAGTGGATAAGAACTCAAATTTTTTTATTCAATACTTAAGTTTGAATTTTTATAACTACGACAGCTCGATGAGACTAACTTGTTCTTTAACGCCTAGAGCACACGGTGAGATGTTAACTTCAAACCTGACATAGGTGCAATGAGATCTGAAGATAACCTTGTGGTGCTAACTCCTTAGCAGATAAGTAAAGTGACCTATCTATATATCTACTTTATGTACTAAAAAAAAATACTTAATGACTGATGGAAGCTAATATTGGTGGTAGTTCTTGGTGATGGTTTCTAGCTGATAAGTTTTTGCTTGGATGCTGAACCTGATGGTTTTGGTATGTTGTACATGTGTTAAGAGAAAATTGTGTTTCATTGAGCTCATAAGTAAATGAGAAGTGATTTTGATCAAGACTTACTCACTTTGTACTTAAGGGGGATTTTCCATGTTTTCCCTTTGGATGTAAAGCTTCATTTCTATCAATAAAAATTTAGTTTTATTTATCAAAAAAAAAAAAATTGATTTGCTTAAATTCGAGTTCAGCAATGAAGCTCAAGAGGGTGACAATCAATTGAAAGATATTATTTGGATTTGTATCTTCAAATGGTACCCAAACATGAATAGTTGACATAACTAGAACAATTCTTAAGAAACACAAGATATGATAGTCGCATTCAAACCACGGGTGAACTTATTAACAAAAAAAAAAAAAAAACAGGTCTCCTCACTCCAAGGGTGGAACCGAATACAATGAAGGTGTCCCATCTTTGAGTGAGGGAGAATGTCACGTATCCCAAATCAACTAGGTAAAAAGTGTCATATGGACTTATAAGATGTTAGATGATTCTTCTCTCAACAATCGTGTGGATCCCTCATTGGGAATAGCAGGGTTGAGGTATATCCAAACCAGGTGGGCTCCCCACTACAAGGGTGGAGCCAAATGTAACGAGGGCGTCATATATCTTCAAGTGGGGGAGGATATCACAGATCCCATATCGACTAGGTAAAATGTGTCGTATGAATTTATAAGATCTTGGACGATTCTTCTCTTAACAACTTGAGCTTTTGAGTTGCGAGGCCATGACAATAAGTTGGTCTGTATAGCTCACCTCTACTCCTCGCATCACCATTGATAAACATTACATCATTCTTATGAGCCTTGCTCTGCCATTGTAATCATCAAAAGCTTGTTTAAAACAAACATAAAAAGGTGTTAGAATTGAATGAAGGATTAGAAATATAAGCTACAATTTTGTTAAGAGAAAATAGCTTGGAACAAGAAGATTGTGAAAGATTGAATACATTCAAAATATGCAGTAGAACACTTGAAAAACAAAGGAACTCGAGAGCGTAATTTATACAGGTAAAAAAATATTGGCAGTGGTTATTAATCAAGATAAGAAAGCAATTATGTTTCCAAGCTGCTGTGCTAAACTTCTTCATGTTTCCAAGGTGCTGTGCTGAACTGCTTTTACTACAGATTTTCTGCTGACTTATGGGGCA
This sequence comes from Ilex paraguariensis, assembly GCA_963454935.2. NCBI lineage: Eukaryota > Viridiplantae > Streptophyta > Magnoliopsida > Aquifoliales > Aquifoliaceae > Ilex > Ilex paraguariensis. The sequence goes on from CAUOFW020004392.1 coordinate 236,894, forward strand.
GATTTTCTGCTGACTTATCTCTCAATATCCATGAATCTTGAGACTCCCCCTCAAGGTGAACGCACAAATTAAGTGTGTTCATCTTGCACAGTAGAAAATGGAATGCAGCAGTAGGTAGAGTCTTTGTTAGGATGTCTGCAATTTGTAATGTTGAACTCACATGTAATGGTGTAATGATTCCAGCAAGCACCTTCTCTCTAACAAGATGACAGTCTAGCTCAATGTGCTTTGTTCTTTCATGGAACATTGGGTTTTTGGTGAGGTGTATGGCTGCCTGGTTATCACAATATAGGAAGGCAGGTCTCGGATGGCTAGCATTAAAATCTTGCAGCAGATTTTTCAACCATACAATCTCACAACTGGTGTTAGCCAATGCGCGGTATTCAGCTTCGACAGAGGACCTAGATATGGTGGTTTGCTTTTTTGATTTCCAGCTAATTAAAGAATCTCCTAAGAAGATGCAAAAACCAATAGTAGATCTTTAGGTCTCAGGGCAAGCTGCCCAATTTAAGTCGCTAAATGCCCTGAGGAATGGTGCAGACTTGGAAGAATATAGAAGGCCTTGGCCTATGGATCCCGTGAGGTATCTCAAGATTTGATGTGCAACTTGTTGATGGATCTGTGAAGGGCGATCCATGAATTGACTCAAGATGTTAATAGAGTATGTGATATCCGGTCTTGTAATGGACAAATAAATCAACCTTCCAACCAACCTCCTATAACCTGTAATGTCGATAAAAGGATCTACTGCCAAATTAGAAAGTTTATGATTCAATTCCATTGGTGTGTTGGTAGGCTTGCATCCGAGCATACCAGCATCCTCTAAAATCTCAAGAGTGTACTTTTTTTGCCTCAAATGAATTCCTTTTTCTGATCTTGATATTTCTAAGCCAAGGAAGTACTTTAGATTGCCAAGATCTTTGATCTTAAATTGGTTGTGCATATATGTCTTGATGAAGTCAATTGTTTTGAGATCATTACTTCCAATGAGAATGTCATCAACATATACTAACAATGCAACAAATTGATGATCATGAATCTTTGTAAACAAAGAATAATCTGACCTGGATTGTTGGAAACCAATGGCAATGAGAGATGTGGAAATTTTTGAGTGTCATTGCCTTGAGGCTTACTTAAGGCCATAAAGGGACTTGTGCAACCTACAAACTAATTTTTGATCTGTAAGTGACTCCCCCTTAGGCTGATATCCCGAAGATAAATCCATGTAGATTTCCTCTTCTAGATCCCCATGGAGGAATGCATTATGAAAATCCAATTGATGCAAATGCCAATTGTGAAGTGCTGCCAAAGCAAGGAAGACACGAATAGTAGTGAGCTTTGGACTAAAGGTTTCATGGAAGTCGAATCCCTCTCTTTGAGTGTAGCCCTTGGCTACCAACAGGGCCTTGTGCCTTTTTATAGAACCATCTGAGTGCAATTTGGTCTTGTAGACATATCGACAACCAATAGCTTTCTTTCCTTTTGGAAGAGTAGTGACTGTCCAAGTATTGTTGGTCCAATGCTCAGAGAGAACGACTTCTACATCGGTAGTAGGATCTCGGGTAAAGGAGAGAGAGAGTGTATAGGCTTTGTGAGAAGGAGAGAAATGAGTGTAGGAGAGGTAATGTTCAAGTGGGTGAGCAATGNAGCTAATATTGGTGGTAGTTCTTGGTGATGGTTTCTAGCTGATAAGTTTTTGCTTGGATGCTGAACCTGATGGTTTTGGTATGTTGTACATGTGTTAAGAGAAAATTGTGTTTCATTGAGCTCATAAGTAAATGAGAAGTGATTTTGATCAAGACTTACTCACTTTGTACTTAAGGGGGATTTTCCATGTTTTCCCTTTGGATGTAAAGCTTCATTTCTATCAATAAAAATTTAGTTTTATTTATCAAAAAAAAAAAATTGATTTGCTTAAATTCGAGTTCAGCAATGAAGCTCAAGAGGGTGACAATCAATTGAAAGATATTATTTGGATTTGTATCTTCAAATGGTACCCAAACATGAATAGTTGACATAACTAGAACAATTCTTAAGAAACACAAGATATGATAGTCGCATTCAAACCACGGGTGAACTTATTAACAAAAAAAAAAAAAAACACAGGTCTCCTCACTCCAAGGGTGGAACCGAATACAATGAAGGTGTCCCATCTTTGAGTGAGGGAGAATGTCACGTATCCCAAATCAACTAGGTAAAAAGTGTCATATGGACTTATAAGATGTTAGATGATTCTTCTCTCAACAATCGTGTGGATCCCTCATTGGGAATAGCAGGGTTGAGGTAGATCCAAACCAGGTGGGCTCCCCACTACAAGGGTGGAGCCAAATGTAACGAGGGCGTCATATATCTTCAAGTGGGGGAGGATATCACAGATCCCATATCGACTAGGTAAAATGTGTCGTATGAATTTATAAGATCTTGGACGATTCTTCTCTTAACAACTTGAGCTTTTGAGTTGCGAGGCCATGACAATAAGTTGGTCTGTATAGCTCACCTCTACTCCTCGCATCACCATTGATAAACATTACATCATTCTTATGAGCCTTGCTCTGCCATTGTAATCATCAAAAGCTTGTTTAAAACAAACATAAAAAGGTGTTAGAATTGAATGAAGGATTAGAAATATAAGCTACAATTTTGTTAAGAGAAAATAGCTTGGAACAAGAAGATTGTGAAAGATTGAATACATTCAAAATATGCAGTAGAACACTTGAAAAACAAAGGAACTCGAGAGCGTAATTTATACAGGTAAAAAAATATTGGCAGTGGTTATTAATCAAGATAAGAAAGCAATTATGTTTCCAAGCTGCTGTGCTAAACTTCTTCATGTTTCCAAGGTGCTGTGCTGAACTGCTTTTACTACAGATTTTCTGCTGACTTATGGGGCAGATTTTCTGCTGACTTATCTCTCAATATCCATGAATCTTGAGACTCCCCCTCAAGGTGAACGCACAAATTAAGTGTGTTCATCTTGCACAGTAGAAAATGGAATGCAGCAGTAGGTAGAGTCTTTGTTAGGATGTCTGCAATTTGTAATGTTGAACTCACATGTAATGGTGTAATGATTCCAGCAAGCACCTTCTCTCTAACAAGATGACAGTCTAGCTCAATGTGCTTTGTTCTTTCATGGAACATTGGGTTTTTGGTGAGGTGTATGGCTGCCTGGTTATCACAATATAGGAAGGCAGGTCTCGGATGGCTAGCATTAAAATCTTGCAGCAGATTTTTCAACCATACAATCTCACAACTGGTGTTAGCCAATGCGCGGTATTCAGCTTCGACAGAGGACCTAGATATGGTGGTTTGCTTTTTTGATTTCCAGCTAATTAAAGAATCTCCTAAGAAGATGCAAAAACCAATAGTAGATCTTTAGGTCTCAGGGCAAGCTGCCCAATTTAAGTCGCTAAATGCCCTGAGGAATGGTGCAGACTTGGAAGAATATAGAAGGCCTTGGCCTATGGATCCCGTGAGGTATCTCAAGATTTGATGTGCAACTTGTTGATGGATCTGTGAAGGGCGATCCATGAATTGACTCAAGATGTTAATAGAGTATGTGATATCCGGTCTTGTAATGGACAAATAAATCAACCTTCCAACCAACCTCCTATAACCTGTAATGTCGATAAAAGGATCTACTGCCAAATTAGAAAGTTTATGATTCAATTCCATTGGTGTGTTGGTAGGCTTGCATCCGAGCATACCAGCATCCTCTAAAATCTCAAGAGTGTACTTTTTTTGCCTCAAATGAATTCCTTTTTCTGATCTTGATATTTCTAAGCCAAGGAAGTACTTTAGATTGCCAAGATCTTTGATCTTAAATTGGTTGTGCATATATGTCTTGATGAAGTCAATTGTTTTGAGATCATTACTTCCAATGAGAATGTCATCAACATATACTAACAATGCAACAAATTGATGATCATGAATCTTTGTAAACAAAGAATAATCTGACCTGGATTGTTGGAAACCAATGGCAATGAGAGATGTGGAAAATTTTGAGTGTCATTGCCTTGAGGCTTACTTAAGGCCATAAAGGGACTTGTGCAACCTACAAACTAATTTTTGATCTGTAAGTGACTCCCCCTTAGGCTGATATCCCGAAGATAAATCCATGTAGATTTCCTCTTCTAGATCCCCATGGAGGAATGCATTATGAAAATCCAATTGATGCAAATGCCAATTGTGAAGTGCTGCCAAAGCAAGGAAGACACGAATAGTAGTGAGCTTTGGACTAAAGGTTTCATGGAAGTCGAATCCCTCTCTTTGAGTGTAGCCCTTGGCTACCAACAGGGCCTTGTGCCTTTTTATAGAACCATCTGAGTGCAATTTGGTCTTGTAGACATATCGACAACCAATAGCTTTCTTTCCTTTTGGAAGAGTAGTGACTGTCCAAGTATTGTTGGCCTCCAAAGCACTTAACTCATCTATCATGACTTTGGTCCAATGCTCAGAGAGAACGACTTCTACATCGATAGTAGGATCTCGGGTAGAGGAGAGAGAGAGTGTATAGGCTTTGTGAGAAGGAGAGAAATGAGTGTAGGAGAGGTAATGTTCAAGTGGGTGAGCAATGGAGTGATGAGGTGATGGTGAAGATGCTGAATTGCAATGATAATCAAGGAGGTATTTAGGTGGATTTCTGACCCCTATCTGATCTTCTTTAGGGTGGAGGGGGATGATGAACTTTGTGGTAAATGTGAAGGTGAGGGTAAGGTTATGGTTGGTAGAGTGGTGGGAGGAATAGGATCAGAAGGAGGGGAAGAGGGTCGGTTGAAGAGCCAGGGGTCAAGGGAATGAGGTGAGAGTGGATCTCTATCATTGAAAGGAGGAAATGAAGATGAGGGAAGAGGATTTTGTAGGTCTACATCCGAAAGGATGGGAGTTAGAATGGGTTCCAAAGATGGAGAAGATGTAAAATTATAGTGGTGATGCTAGAAAGGAAAATGAGTTTCATGAAAAATGATATCTCTCGAGGTGCTATACTTGTGACTGTCCAAATCATAAACCTTGTACCCTTAACCCCTAGCAGATATCCTATGAAAATACACCTCCTAGCTCTTGGATCTAGCTTGGTCCGGTTATGTTTAAGAGTGGAGATAAAACATAAGCAACCAAAGACTCTTCAATGTGAATATGAAGGAGGAGCTGAAAAGAAGATCTCATAAGGTGACCGATTGTTGAGCACAGGAGTGGAGATTCTATTTATCAAATGAACTGNGTCTTGTAGACATATCGACAACCAATAGCTTTCTTTCCTTTTGGAAGAGTAGTGACTGTCCAAGTATTGTTGGCCTCCAAAGCACTTAACTCATCTATCATGACTTTGGTCCAATGCTCAGAGAGAACGACTTCTACATCGATAGTAGGATCTCGGGTAGAGGAGAGAGAGAGTGTATAGGCTTTGTGAGAAGGAGAGAAATGAGTGTAGGAGAGGTAATGTTCAAGTGGGTGAGCAATGGAGTGATGAGNAGGAGAGAGAGAGTGTATAGGCTTTGTGAGAAGGAGAGAAATGAGTGTAGGAGAGGTAATGTTCAAGTGGGTGAGCAATGGAGTGATGAGGTGATGGTGAAGATGCTGAATTGCAATGATAATCAAGGAGGTATTTAGGTGGATTTCTGACCCCTATCTGATCTTCTTTAGGGTGGAGGGGGATGATGAACTTTGTGGTAAATGTGAAGGTGAGGGTAAGGTTATGGTTGGTAGAGTGGTGGGAGGAATAGGATCAGAAGGAGGGGAAGAGGGTCGGTTGAAGAGCCAGGGGTCAAGGGAATGAGGTGAGAGTGGATCTCTATCANCAGAAGGAGGGGAAGAGGGTCGGTTGAAGAGCCAGGGGTCAAGGGAATGAGGTGAGAGTGGATCTCTATCATTGAAAGGAGGAAATGAAGATGAGGGAAGAGGATTTTGTAGGTCTACATCCGAAAGGATGGGAGTTAGAATGGGTTCCAAAGATGGAGAAGATGTAAAATTATAGTGGTGATGCTAGAAAGGAAAATGAGTTTCATGAAAAATGATATCTCTCGAGGTGCTATACTTGTGACTGTCCAAATCATAAACCTTGTACCCTTAACCCCTAGCAGATATCCTATGAAAATACACCTCCTAGCTCTTGGATCTAGCTTGGTCCGGTTATGTTTAAGAGTGGAGATAAAACATAAGCAACCAAAGACTCTTCAATGTGAATATGAAGGAGGAGCTGAAAAGAAGATCTCATAAGGTGACCGATTGTTGAGCACAGGAGTGGAGATTCTATTTATCAAATGAACTGCCGTTAGAACAGCATCTCCCCAAAACTTGGTTGGAAGAGAGACCTAGAATAGCAAAGCCCGAGTAGTGGAAAGGAGGTGCTGATGCTTCCTTTCAACTACTCCATTTTGTTGAGGAGTATCAATGCATGTCTTTTGATAGAGGATTCCATGTTTATTATAGAAATCTTGCATCGAAAACTCTGCTCCATTATCAGATCTAATTTGTTTGACCTTGAGACTGTATTGAGTTTGTGTCATTTGGAAAAAGGATTGCAAGAGGCTTCGAGCTTCAGATTTAAACTTCATCAAAAAGATCCATGTCATTCGGCTATAGTCATCCACTATAGTGAGAAAATATTGATATCCTTGAGGTGTTGTGAATATGGTCCCCAAGTGTCACAATGGATTAACTCAAAAGGAGAAGAAGTGGAAGAAACACTGCGGGGAAAATGATTTCTTTTCTGTTTTGCAAAGTGACAGATACTACATCGATTAAAATCAGTACATTTTACATCTAATGCATGAGAAGAAATCAAATTGAACCTCTGATTTGATACATGCCCCAGTCTAAAATGCCATAAATGAAAATCTTGACTTGCTGAAACTTGTTGGACACGAGATAAATGGCTGGGATCAGAATTGGTTGTTGCTGGACTTTGATTGTAAAAAGAGCTTCCTAGTGAATTGGAATCAAGAAAATAAAGTCCCTCTCGAATTCTAGCAACTCCAATCATTGTCCATGTAGCTAGATCTTGAATGAGACACTTGTTTTTAGAGAAAATAAGACACAAAGAAGAGTCTTGAGTTAATTTGCTGACTGAGAGAAGATTAAAAGTAAAAGATGGTATACACAGTACTCCATGGAGAGTTAAGGCATCATTGATCTGGACAGTACCTATGTGAGTGACTTGTGGTTTCTCTCCATTAGGCATCTATACATAAGCTTAAGAAGTGGAGGTGATGGAAGACAGGAGAGTGGTGGAGCAGACTATGTGATCTGTGGCTCCAGTGTCCACTATCCATGTGATGNTACACAGTACTCCATGGAGAGTTAAGGCATCATTGATCTGGACAGTACCTATGTGAGTGACTTGTGGTTTCTCTCCATTAGGCATCTATACATAAGCTTAAGAAGTGGAGGTGATGGAAGAGAGGAGAGTGGTGGAGCAGACTATGTGATCTGTGGCTCCAGTGTCCACTATCCATGTGAGGTGCTTTGGTTTGTGTGAAATGTAGGTGGTCATGGATGAAAAATGGTGATCATGTTTAGAGGGAAGGATAGGAGTTTTGGATGAGGGTGAGTGGTTTATCGTATTTGTCATGTGGGAGCCATGATTGGAAGGGCCAGGTTGTGAGGAATTTTTTTTCTTTGCTTGAGCCCTCTATGCTGAGCTGTGATGTTTGAGAGTTGGTCAAAAACATGAGCTGCTGTATCTGAGCTTGACTCAAGGCTAGTTGAATAGGTTTACTGCACTGCCATTAGAAAGGTGACTGGTGGTTTGATTTGTTGAGAGATTGTTTCCTTGTCTGGCCTTTGTAAACTTGAAATCAGGAGGGAATCCAATTGACCTGTAGCACTTGTCCTTAATGTGTCTAGCTTTTCCGCAATTGTAACAAGTGAGGTCAAATTTATTTTTCTTCTTGGTCTGATTGTGAGATACCACCAGAGCACAAGATTCTGGAGCAGGAAGAATGGCAACCCGAGCCTGCCTTTGTCTTTCCTCTTAAAGTACTAGTGAGAAGGCCTTGTCAAGTGAAGGCATGGGACTCATAATGATGATTTGGCCTCGAATGCCATCATATGTCTCATTTAAGCCCATAAGGAACTTAAAGACATAGTCTGTCTGCTACCTTTCTCCAACAGAATCGAGTGCATCACAAGTACATAGACCACATGAGCAGTTTGGTGATGGTCGATAGTTTTGTATTTCTTCCCATACTGCATTCAGTTGAGTAAAATACTCATTTACAGATTGAGTTCCTTGCATGATGGTCCCAAGTTGATGTTGAAGTTGATAAATCCGAGCATTGTCAAGTTGTGCAAATCTGTCTTTTAGTTTGTTTCATACTTTCTTGGCATCACCTATGAAGCAGACATTTGATGATATCTCCTGGGAGATGGAGTGAAGGATCCAAGAGAGGATGATATTATTACATCTAACCCATGGTCCATAAAGATTGCTGGTTGCAGCAGGAGTGGTGATGCTTCCATCAAGGAAGCCTAATTTATTCTTGACAGAGATTGCTAGGGTGAAGGATCGGCTTCATGATAGGTAGTTGGGGCCAAATAGAGGTGGAGTAACGACAACAGTATTAATGCCATCAGAATGGTGAAGGAAATATGGGTTGTTTGGGTCCTCAGATGGTGAGAGAAGAGAANAGGAGTGGTGATGCTTCCATCAAGGAAGCCTAATTTATTCTTGACAGAGATTGCTAGGGTGAAGGATCGGCTTCATGATAGGTAGTTGGGGCCAGATAAAGGTGGAGTAACGACAACAGTATTAATGCCATCAGAATGGTGAAGGAAATATGGGTTGTTGGGGTCCTCAGATGGTGAGAGAAGAGGATTACCGATAGGTTCATCTGTAAACATGATGAAACTTGAATGAGAGTAGACATGATGAAACTTGAATGAGAGTAGACAGCAGCAGATGGAAATCACAGTGAGGAAGATGAGTAAAAGAACAGGTCAAAGATCCTGCTCTGATACCATGTTAGAATTGAATGAAGGATTAGAAAGATAAGCTACAATTTTGTTGAGAGAAAATAGCTTGGAACAAGAAGATTGTGAAAGATTGAATACATTCAAAATATGCAGTTGAACACTTGAAAAACAGAGGAAATCAAGAGGGTAATTTATACAGGTAAAAAAATACTGGCAGTAGCTATTAATCAAGATAAGAAAGCATTTATGTTTCCAAAGTGTTGTGCTGAACTTCATGTTTCCAAAGTGCTGTGCTGAACTGCTTCATGTTTCCAAGGTGCTGTGCTAAATCGGCAGATTTTCTGCTGACTTATGGGGCAGATTTTCTATTAACTTATCTCTCAATATCCTTGAATCTTGAGAAAAGAAGTTAATATTACNAACTGCTTCATGTTTCCAAGGTGCTGTGCTAAATCGGCAGATTTTCTGCTGACTTATGGGGCAGATTTTCTATTAACTTATCTCTCAATATCCTTGAATCTTGAGAAAAGAAGTTAATATTACAAACGTTACACCAGATTTTGACATCATCATGTATGAAAAAATCACATACAAACGGTTGAAATTTCAACACATGCAGAAGGCATCATAAATCTGTAACTAAATCGAAAGTAGTTGTCTGTCATTCCTTTGACGCAACTGGTTCTGTCTCAGAAAAGTAATCGTGCCTGAAAACATAGAAAGAAATAGTAAGGGGGGAAAACACATAATCGAAATTCAAATATTGGCATTAAACCATCAATAGACATGAATGTGCTTTGCTCAGAGGTGTCCAAAGACCAATATATGCAAAACAAAATGGTATGCAAATGCCAATTGAGTGGAAGTAAGGTTGAAACTGATGGTCCCAGCATGATAAAACAATGTCAACAGCAATGTCGTTAGACTACTGATCACATCACATGCACCCAAAGATAAAGTCCGAGAGAAAAATGGCGGCATAGAGCAGTAAAATAGAGATTGAGTTTCTGTGTATTTGGAATAATTATCTTCAGCCCCTTAAGTCCTATATTTATACGGGATGAAGAGGCACCAAGACAAACATTCAAACGTACACAACTGTTGCTAACGGTTATGTCTCTTAACCGTTGAGCCCTTTGGCCATTAACTGCCCAAAATTTGATTCATTTTCTCTCTCAAAATCTCCAGATACATGGGAAAACAACTGTCACCCACCCATGTCTAGAAGTTCACCAATCTATAAAAATGACTTACCGAATTTTACGAGACAGTTGATAAAAGCCTGTCCCAGCCATGGATAAATTAACACTTAACAGATTCAAATTTCTCTGCAATGTTAAAATCAAATAACCAAATATTAGAATTGGCCGCAAAGCCACTGCCTTGGAAAACTCTATTTGTGCTGCCGCAATCTTGTAGGACAGACACAAAATAATCTGGCAAATTGGATCAGATAAGTAACTAATTGCATTATGCAACATCACCAAACAGTTTGTAAATGAAGAACGCTGATAATACACAAAAGTAGATTTATGTACCACCTGTCAAGTATTTAATGTGGTTGTAAATAATGAGAGACAACATAAGCAAAACACAATTTAAGTGGTTCGGTCAAAGTGACCCTACTCCACTGTGAAGGACTACGATGACCTGAGTGTTTTATTACTTTAAAGAGTGTTGGGTGCTCAAATGTGAGTAATATGTCAAATGTGATAGAGATGCCCCCATGTGCAGGTAAAACTTATAATTTATAAGCACCTCCTAACAGATTAAGACGCCTTATCAGTAACATAAACGCTAATCTTATGGAGGCAATACCATTCTCACAACGAACTGGATAGTTGCGTGGAGATGGCGTGAAAATCTCCCTATTAATTGCAAACTGGGTCTCAGGATGGCGTGCTGAGACTCTAAGATGGTGTGTTTGACTGGGTTTGGGTCTCTTCTAGACCAGACCCACAAGGCCTTATCTGGGCTGGGCCCACTATCTGAGTTGGGCCTAATTTGGACTGGGTCCATCAAACTCCATTATAGATGTGTGCAAGTGTATAAGGCTAGTGATTCAACTCAGCTGATCTCAACAAAGCAGACAACGAAATGAACTAGTAAAGCAACGCCCAGTCACTAATACAATGGATGATATGGTCGACAATTGATGCTAATCATCGCGTGTTAGATAAAAAAAAAAGACGAGGTACATGAGAGGATTAATGCAACACTTTCGTAGATAATCTGAAATTGCATAATTAGTCATACCGGGATAATAACTGTACTGTAGCGAGACCAAATAACTCCACTCACTGCGACAACTACAAATAATAACACAAGTATTATATAACACCCATCTGATAGGATGAAATAAAGTCAAGTATAGAACTATAGAAATCAGATTTTTCCACTGAAATATATAAGAGGGATCCTCAGAAGAAAAAAAATCACAAGGCTCCACTTTGATTATATATGATGTGTACCTGTTTGATGAGGGTAGGAGATCTGTTCAGGTGGCTTTGCAAAATCAGCAGCATTTGCAATGCTTATACCCCATTTAAAAGTTGGTGCCCAGAAGTGAACTGAAAGAAATTATTAGGAGACACCTTTAAAATAAATCGAAAAAGTGACAAATGACAGTAATTCGATTCACCTTCTGAAGAAAAGACAGTAATTCAATTCATACAAAAGTGAAGCAATATTTAGTACTGAGCTATTGATCATCTTCATTTTGGGAAATTATGCCACCCCCTAGATGCTTCCTGGCTTCTTTATGTCCTAAGATGCAATGAATAGTTAAAACTCAGCAGTTTTTTTTCTCTAAACTGCCAAAAACTCAACCTTGGAAGGCCATATTTTGTAGCTAATCCGAGACATCTAAGGAATTGTCGATTCAACTCAACTTAGTTTTAATCCCAACTATTTGGGAATCATGTTTTTTCATTGTTCTCTTTCAAGAGTCATATGTGCCATTAGACAATAAACAACCATATATCATTTTTTACTATTTCATTCAAAGTTATTTTAGGTCTACATCTACCACTTGCAGTACCATAGATATGTATCCATCACATATAAGACCATATATTAAAAACAAAATAGAACAAAAGGTTTTGACACCAATAGTACTAAGGACATGACATCCATTAATTTGGGGGTTGATTATTTGCACAAAGTATGAAAGTTTTAAGATTCTAAGCGACAGTCAAACTAATTTGACTATAAAAACAGTATCAACCACATGTCATCACCTTGTTCTTTGATAATAATGATCGTGAGCCCTGACCAACGATTCACAACCACATAACTGAAACTTTGAACCTTTTTTTTTACTGAATCAATCAGATTGCCAAAACAATATAGTATGCGAAAATTGAAGTAATTAGACAAAAGCAATAATAACATAATCCTATACTCGTGTGTGTGTGTGTGAGAGAGAGAGAGAGAGAGAGAACTGGTTTTAGGGCCAGCAGGGTGGTTCCAGAGAGCTTGGAGCTTGGAAGTCGCCATGAAAACTTATGAGATTTTTCTTTTTCTTGAGATGTGATGCAGATGGCGCGTTGATCAACCAAAAGAAATGGGAAAGCTCTGGGTTTCGTGAAGTGTGAATCTTCCCAAAAAAAAGGTCAATAGCAGGTTTCATATTCAAAATGGGACCCACAAATGGGGCCAATTTTGGGTATTTAATTCAGTGGATAATGCACCAGTTTTGAATCCCTCAATTGCTCCAAATTTGGGTCTTTGTTCAAGTGGGTCAATGTTCAGAGAGGGTCAATGCATCGTGAAAAAAGGTTATTGTGTAACAAGACCAGCGAAACACGATGACTTTTCAGTTGGATTTAGACTACAAAATAATCCTGGCAATAAACATAAACACGATCACTCAAAGCGTACAAACAATAGACCACATCCCCGGAATCAGCATAAAAATGGCATGTAGTCCTCCATCACAAGAACTGCTACCCATTTCACTCTGATAACGCATCCACAGTCCCATTCAGGATAGTTATACCAAATGTTACATTCATCAAAATTTGTTTACCGTTCATAAAATTACAGGTATAACAGAACACTTTGTGTTCAATAGGTTAGAGCGTAACTTGAAGGTAGGACTGGAGTAACGAGGATAAGTTATAAATCTAAATATTTTGAATTCGAATTTTAACAATTTTTTGACCAGATCATAAAGATTTGTCATTTATCCCTTATCAATCCCCTAATTTCGAAGTGAATAGCCAACTTTTGACCAAACCAATGAGGAGAGTATTCTCTGACAATACTGACCGTAGAATGTACAAAAAAAAAAAAATTCAAGCGTGATCGTATTTCCTTTTCCAATTGCTTTAAAAATAACATAAAAAATTACCTCCCAAAAAAACAAAAAAAAACTTAAGAAGTAGAAAACTCTAGAAGAAAGGAAATTTAACAAACCAGCAATTGAAGTCATACACATTCACTAAAATCAGTAAGTTCAAAAGACTTAAAACTTGTTAATTGTCAATATTTTTCCTCCCTTTTCTTTGTAAACAAACACAGAACAACAACCAACGAAATGATCATAGCCATCTGAATTAAGTAGTTAAATGACAATCGATTTAGCACAAAAAATTCGATCAAAAAATCATGAATGTGCTCACACAGAAAAATACGTGTGTGTGAGAGAGAGAGAAAGAGAAACCTTAATTAGAATAATTACACCATTTCCTGATAGATCTTGTGATGCCCTTTCGAGAACAGAGCAATGACTAATCAGAACCGAACCAATCTCCATTCTACAATACTCAAAGAACACTTTCGATTTGAATGGCTTCGTTTCAAAAGTGTTTTTCAAACTTTCAAACTGTTTGAAGATTGAATGAAAACAGTGGGCACGGAAGAGGGGTCCCTAAAATGTTGCCGTTGTGAATGCTAAATCTAAATGAAACGCGTTGGTTTTATGATTTACTAGCGATAACCCGTGTNCAGGGAAGAGGGGTCCCTAAAATGTTGCCGTTGTGAATGCTAAATCTAAATGAAACGCGTTGGTTTTATGATTTACTAGCGATAACCCGTGTCAGAAGACACTATATAATTAAAAAAAATTGAACATTGATCGTAGACACAAAAAAAATAAATCAAAGGCTAAACATGAACACGTACTAAGCTGGAAACTTAAATTGCATACTTAACATGTCCGCACATTACATACATCTTCAACAAAATATTATCTATATGAAAATTCTCATGAAGACAAATTTCATTAAAGAGATGGAGAAAACTCAACTTTAATAATCAAAATCCCACAAATTTAAACTAAAAATGCATAAAAGTCATATGCTTGAAACTATACACTTAATTAGAATTAGTAGAACCGCCCATAAATATTTACTTAAAAGTCAACTTACAGGGATTTTACAAACTTGTGCCATTTGAAAAAATGTTTGTGGTTGAAACCACCATATTATGTTAAACAAAAAAAGCCAATATTTAATCAAACTAATTTTAATATGTTCTTTTAAAAAATTTGGACATAATTTTCACAAAAAACATGACCCAAAGAATATCACCCTAGATATGGGTTTGATTCTTCGCTCAATTCCAACGAAGTCATGGTCTCAAGTCCGTCCTAAGTAATACCCCATGAATATGGCTCCAAGCATAAAGAATCTATAAAATGCTAATTACACAATCAATCCTTAATAAAGTGCTAATTATTAAACAAATAAACTATTGACCCCACATGACATAGTTTATGAGTGGATTGTTAAACCACAGTAAGCAAAACAACCTGAGAAATCTACAATTGGCTTTCAAACTTTCACATTGCATGTATTTGTTCACTCCTTAGGTGTTCTACGACAAGCATACCTGCTTATTATTAACACATGATTTAAAGAAAACACGACTCAAACCATTTATCAAACTCAATATCACCCCAATGCAACCATAACATAACCATTTATCAACCACCTCACCAATATAATATCAACAATAGAAGAATGTTCACCTTTAACCATACGAATCTGCATATAAAAAATTCTAACACATAAATCTAAGTGCATGCATTTAATTAACATTCATATCAACTCTCTAGAAAAATTGCTACAACAAAAGTCCAAAAAATAAAGCAAAACTAAAACATATCAAGATGATTTATTGAAAATAAAACATATCAAGGTGATTTACTGAAACTAAAACATATCACAAAAAATAACACATTTACGTATTCTAAAATACCCTAATTTATAAGTATTCCACATTTACAATGAAATTTCCAAAAAAAAAAAAAAAATACTTTCAATCACTTCGCAACCTCTCTCCCCATGCCACATAGGCCTTCGACCCCTATAATCTACATCAACTGAACGCTTAACATCAATAATACCAATTCCTTGAATAAAAAAATAAAGAAGACATGGCATCGCAGTAGTTTTTCCAACCATAGAAATGAAGATAATTAGCGTAGTGAAATGTTGGTATCAAACGACATATATGACCAGTACGAAATACAAATTACTTTAGGAAAATATCAACAAAGAAGCCCAATTATTTCACAATCAACATGGTATCTAACACTAAAAAATCAAACACTGACTACTGAGAATTGGTTCACAAAAATCAAGATTCAACATTACAAAAAGATCCAATATCAACAGAATAACCTAATTATTTCACAGTCAATATGGTAACTAACACTAAAAAATCAAGTACTGACAACTGAGAATTGGTTCACAAAAATCAAGACTCAACATTACAAAAGGATTAATGAAAGCCTAAGTTTACCATCAAAATTAAGCAACCCTAAATAAAATAGTTAACATTCTGAGAAAGTCTCCATTAAATTGTCTTAAGTACCTAAGAAATACTTGTTAAAGAATTTAACATAGCTTGTTTGGTTACTTCAGTATTTTAAGCATATTCTCCATCGCTACTTGCACCACCTTCACTAATCAATGTTCTCTTTCTATGCTACCAAATAAATTGAAGGAAACACCATGAAACTGTAATTTTCGGTTTCAAGAAGATACATAAGGGTATCAAATGGAAGCTCCAATGAAATGCTACACCAATTGGGAACGCAAAATGACATAATGAAGGACATTAATTACCAAATCACACAAACTCAACCCCACAACACGTTGTCATCTAGATGGGAGGAGAAAGAGAAACCAAACCCCACAACACAGTAAAAATCATTGGACATTAATGAAGGACATTGAGGCAACATAGACTCACACTTGTGTGTGTGTGTGTGAGTTGCTGGTGTAGACGTGTGTAAGGATGTCAAACGTGTCGGGTTAAACGGGTAACAGATAGAAAATATATAAATTCGTACACAACATGTTTAATAAACAGGAAAAAATCTCAATACGAACACAACCCGTTTAATAAACGGGTAACACGACATAACACGTTTAACCCGTTTAATTTTAAAAAAATTATATTAACAAATTTTAATACTCAACTTTTTTTTATTGTCAATTGCACTAACCTAAAAAAAAAAAATTTTTTAGTCAAATCTCATAAAAATAAGACTTCAAAGCTTAAAAAAAAAGAAGCAAGAGACCATTGTTTTTATAGGCAATTCAGCCCTCCCCATCTCCCCTCATTTTTCAATATGGGACAAAAACAAAAGGAATTAGTTTGCCTTTGTCTTTGAAATGCTCCTCATCTCATCTCCTTTGTCTTTGAACTACTACTTTACTTCTTCTTTTTTTTATTAATTTATTTACTTCTTTTTTTTTTGGCTAATTTTTTAAAATAATTATTAATTTGTTATTATATTAATTTTATTTAAATGGGTAAACGTGTGATAAACGGTTTAACAGATCTCACCCAAATACGACCCGTTTATTAAACGTGTTTGGCGTGTCAACCCATTTATCAATCAAACCCGTTAAAATCTCACCTAAATCCACTTAATTCATGTCGTGTCGGATTTAGACAGCCCTAGGCATGTGTATGTGTGAGTGTTTGCAAGTGTGTTAGTTATTGGTGTAGTGTGTGTATGTCATGAGAGAGACTTGTAAAGGAAATCATAAACAACGAGAAAGTAGAGAGAAATGAGAGACTTTGGCTATGAGGGGATGTGTGCTATGAGAGAGTTTGAGTGTGAGAGAGGTCGGAGATGAGAAATAAGGGGAGAGAAAAAGGGAGATTAACCTGACTCATCGTGTTGGAGTTGCCAAAACACACCAGAATTGAAGTCGTTGACCGGAGAAAATACGAATGGGAGAAATGGGAGAGGGTGAAAACAGAGGTGCAATATGACCGAAATACGTGGTATAAGAAAATTTAGGGAGTAATCTTTTACCATCTAATCAATTCGATTAATCACAACTATTGTCATGGTCCTATACAAAATGCAGTTCAACAAATAATTTACCAAAATTACATTAAATAATCAACAAATAATTTTAATATTTATTTTTCAACAACAATTTCTACAAATCTATATCAAATAATTAATCAAATTCAACAATCAATCATCCCTATCCCAATTGTATTCATGAATTCAACTATTTCAAGAACACAAATGATGAAAAAAAATAACAATGAATCACATAATTTCAACTGTGAAAAAGCACAAAGAGGGGTGGGGTGGGGGGAGGACCTGAATCATTCATATACATCTCAAAATCTTTGCAAAGAAAGAGCTAGAGAAAATCTATAGAAATTCAAGAGAAAAAGTAAACTTGGAAGAGTTAGAGAAAATATAATCTTTAGCCTTCTTGAAAGGAAAAGTAGTATTCTTCCTGAAATGATACAGATACGTATAATCGGTAGCCTCTAATGAACATGTGCAATCAACTTTTATCCAACAACACATGCAAGTAACTCACAAAATTTATCCATGCTCTATTTCATTGTTTACTAAGGTCCAATAACCATAAACTCATCTATCTAATTCACCAAACTATAGTTTATTTTCTAATTCCAAATAAACTAACATAGGCAAAATTTCATAACACCAATCAAGTAAAAAAACTAATAGAAGTTTACTGACTTTTCATCTATTGTGACCTTCAATTTCACTGGCTTCGTTGAAGCATACCATGAGCTATATCCGTAAACCTCTAAAAACCAAGTCATACAAAACTCTTATTATGTAACATGCAACAAAAAAATTTGCTAGGGATTGAATGCATAAAAAATGCAGCTAATAAGCCTGAAGCATGAATTATTTGCTAAAGATCCAACCCTATAAAAAGCACAGCTTGAAGCATCTATTATTTGATAGTTGCACCAAGGTTCTTCAATTAACTAACGGACCATAGATTCATAAGACCCTACAGTTCTTGAAAGGATTAGCTAATAGAGAAAATTATCATCGTAAAAATTTACCTCATTGCCGGAAGAACAACAATGCTCTTCTTGAAAGGATGTTGATTCATCCCAATCACATTGTCCATGCAGCAAGTAGCCCCTGATTCACAAAAACCGGATATAGGACTAGAAAAAAATGATTAGTGCCATTTTTTTTAGAAATTTTAAAAAATTAAAAAGAAACATTAAGCAAGCCGGCCAAGTAGAACGAAGGCCTTACCATCAAAATCCGTCTACAATGACCAAGTGGAATGAAGCACTTTCTAATTCGATATGCATCAATGGTCCCAAAAAAATCTGGGTATGAGACAAACCAATGCAAATGAAAAGGTGAAGAACAGAAGAGGTGTAGGGGGGTGTGTTTGTGCGTGAAAAAACAGAGGTGTGCGTGTGTATGGCTATGTTTTTTTTAGCAGGTGTGGTTATAATTTCTAGAAGAGTAGTGCTTATGTTTACTATAGTACTGCTTGTGAAAAAAATAGACAGTATATGTGTGCATGTGAGAAAAACAAACTTTAGGGCATTTGATCAAACAGCTTGTAGGCGCACATGATAATGCTATTCCGTGAGATCTCNGACCTTCAATTTCACTGGCTTCGTTGAAGCATACCATGAGCTATATCCGTAAACCTCTAAAAACCAAGTCATACAAAACTCTTATTATGTAACATGCAACAAAAAAATTTGCTAGGGATTGAATGCATAAAAAATGCAGCTAATAAGCCTGAAGCATGAATTATTTGCTAAAGATCCAACCCTATAAAAAGCACAGCTTGAAGCATCTATTATTTGATAGTTGCACCAAGGTTCTTCAATTAACTAACGGACCATAGATTCATAAGACCCTACAGTTCTTGAAAGGATTAGCTAATAGAGAAAATTATCATCGTAAAAATTTACCTCATTGCCGGAAGAACAACAATGCTCTTCTTGAAAGGATGTTGATTCATCCCAATCACATTGTCCATGCAGCAAGTAGCCCCTGATTCACAAAAACCGGATATAGGACTAGAAAAAAATGATTAGTGCCATTTTTTTTAGAAATTTTAAAAAATTAAAAAGAAACATTAAGCAAGCCGGCCAAGTAGAACGAAGGCCTTACCATCAAAATCCGTCTACAATGACCAAGTGGAATGAAGCACTTTCTAATTCGATATGCATCAATGGTCCCAAAAAAATCTGGGTATGAGACAAACCAATGCAAATGAAAAGGTGAAGAACAGAAGAGGTGTAGGGGGGTGTGTTTGTGCGTGAAAAAACAGAGGTGTGCGTGTGTATGGCTATGTTTTTTTTAGCAGGTGTGGTTATAATTTCTAGAAGAGTAGTGCTTATGTTTACTATAGTACTGCTTGTGAAAAAAATAGACAGTATATGTGTGCATGTGAGAAAAACAAATTTTAGGGCATTTGATCAAACAGCTTGTAGGCGCACATGATAATGCTATTCCGTGAGATCTCGAGAAACAAAGAGAGGCAGAGGGAGAATCTGTCAATTGGCTATAGGGAGGTTACATTCATTGTCTATGGAGTTGATGGCATGGAGGTGAGTGGGGGGCTAAGAAACAGATAGAGGGAGGGAGACAAAGGCAAACAAAGAGGGAGAGTAGGAGTCAAGAGAAAATAAGAGATAGTGAGACGAAGAGTACCTCGTGTGGCGTCATCTTGGCGACTGGCTGGCGGTGGCTGGGTGTGGCATTGGGAGAGATATGAGAGAGAGGAGGATGTCCCTTCTCTTCCCCTTCTCCACCGCCAGTCGATCAATGCTTTCCACAGGTCAGCGTGAGAGATTTGTGTGTGTGTGTGTGTGGTGGGTGGGTGTGCTTGTGCGAAGTGTGTGTCTTTGGTGAGTGTGAGAGTGTGTGATGAGTGTGTGTGAGTTGTGCGATGTGCGTGGCGTGGGTGCTGTAGAGGGTACTAAAGCTCTATTGAACATAGGGATTGAAATTTACGACATTTTCATCAACAGAATACCTTGTTTTGAGAATCACGGAGAGAGTGAAAGTGATGAGAGAGGATCCGGACGTGTGATTGCTTTTGTCGAGCGCAGAGGAACAACGAGTTCCGGCACTGAGCCGACACGCTCCTCGGCAGCCGAGAAGTAACCTTGCTCATTAACATCTCCGAAACTTGGATTGTCTGTAGGGAGAAAAAAAATGGGTTTAGAGAGAGAAAGGACGAGAGATTTATGGCGGTTGAGAAGGAGGGTTTTATAAGAGAGGGAGAGAAAAGGATTTTAGAAGAAAGCAGTGCTTGGAGAGAAAGAAAACGTAGAGAAGGAAAGTCGGAATTTCGATTTCCTCCCGTGCAATGCTTTGGCTGCTGTGGCTGTCAAAATTTGATACGACGCGATTAATTGATGCGAATTAAATGAATTTGGGTGAGATCTTAACGAATTTTAGTGATAAATTGATTGACACGACAAACACGTTTATTAAACGGGTCATGTTCGTGTGAGGCCTGTCAAACCATTTATCAGACGTTTACCTGTTTAAATAAAATTAATATAATAATAAATTAATAATTATTTTGAAAAAATTAGCAAAAAAAAAAAAGGTAAAGAAATCAATACAAAAAAAAAAGTAATAGTTCAAAGATAAATGATGAAAGATTGAGAGTACTTCAAAAACAAAGACAAACCAATGTTTTTTTTTTTGTCTCACATTGAAAAATGAGAGGAGGGAGGAGAGCTGAGTTGCCTATAAAAAGGCAATAACCTCTTGTCTTTTTTTTAAAATCTTCAAGTTTGATTTTTTATGAGATTTGACTAAAATTTTTTTTTTTGAGGTAAGAATAATTAGAAGTAAAAAAAAATACAGTATTAAAATTTGTTGATATAATTAATTTAAAATTATATAGGTTAAATGAGTCATGTCGTATTATCTGTTTATTAAACGAGTCGTGATCGTATTGAAATTTTTCACCCGTTTATTATACGTGTCGTGTACGAGTTTACATATTTTTCATCCGTCATCCGTTTAACCCGACACGTAACTGTTTAACCCGACACGTTTAACACCCCTAATGTGCATCGTCGTTGAGTGTTTGGTCCCCTCATTTAGTAATTCAGATGTTTTATATTCAATTTTTTTACACATTTTTTAAGAATTAATCATCCTAATTTTTTTGAGGACATGCTTTACACGAGTTCAAGTCACAGTGAACAACTGTTAAACTCGAGAAAATAATCGGTGTAAGCCTGAACACCTTGTTATTATGTATACCAAAATTTATACTAAATCAATTACAGTCATATGCAAGTTTTGATACACAAAATTTGTGTCAAGTAAGTAAGAACTCAAATTTCTTCATTCAATACTTAGGTTCGAATCTTCATAGTTACGGTAGTTCGGTGAGACTAAATCTATTATTTGGCGCCTATAGTACATGATGAGACCTTAACTTCAGGTCTGACGTAGGTGCGGTGAGGTCCGAAGATAACCTTATGGTGTTGGGGTATCAAACGTGTCGAATTAAACGGGTAACGGGTAAAAAACATGTAAACTCATACATGACCCGTTTAATAAACGGGTGAAAAACCTCATCACGAACCGTTTAATACACTAATAATACGACACGACTCGTTTAACCCGCTTAGTTTTAATTTTTTATTAGTTTATTATTATATTTTTGTGGTTGTAACTAAATTAAAAAAAAATTGTGGCTATCACTAAAAATTTTATATATATATTATGTGGTTGTCACTAAAAAAAATAGCCTAATTTTTTAAAATAATTATTAATTTATTATTATATTAATTTTATTTAAACGGATAAACTGGTGATAAATAGGTTGACATGACTTACCCAAACATGAACCGTTTATTAAACGTGTTTAATGGATCAACCCGTTTATCACCCGAACCCCTTAAAGTCTCATCAAAATTCGCTTAATTCGTGTCAGTTAATCGTATCATATCGAATTTTGACAGGTCTAGTGCTGACTCTTTAGCCTATAAGTGATCTATCTGTATAACTATTTTATTTTATTTATATCTATTTTATGTAGTCCTCGGTGATGGTTCCTAGCTGATAAGTTCTTGTTTGGATGCTGAACCTGATGGTTTTGGTATGTTGTACATGTGTTTTGAGAAAATTGTGTCATTTAGCTCATAAGCAAATGAGAAGTGATTTTGACCAAGACTTATTCACTTTGTACTTGAGGGGTTTTTCCATGCTTTCCCCATCGATGTACAGCTTCATTTCTATCAATAAAAAATTAGTTTTATTTATCAAAAAAATAAAAATAAATCTGATCAACTTAAATTTGAGTGAGGGAGAATGTCACGAATCCCACATCAATTAGGTAAAAAATGTCGTGGACTTTAATGTTAGATAATTCTCCTCCTAACAATCGTATGCATCCCACGTTAGGAATACTTGGATTGAAGTAGATCTAAACCATGTGGGCCCCCCACTACAGGGGTAGAGCCTAATGTAACAAGGGCGTCATATATCTTCGAGTGGGGGAGAATGTCCCGGATCCCATATCAGCTAGGTAATATGTGTGGTTTGAATTTATCGGATCTTGGACGAGTCTCCTCTTAACAACTTGAGCTTTTGAGTTGTGAGGCCATGACAATAGGTTGGCCTGTATAGCTCACCTCTACTCCTCGCATCACCACTGAAAAACATTACGTCATTCTTACGAGCCTTGCTCTGCCATTGTAATCATCAAAAGCTTGTTTAAAACAAACATAAAAAGGAGCTAATATTACAAACGTTACACCAGATTTTGACATCATCATGTATGAAAAAATCACATACAAACGGTTGGAAATTTCAACATATGCAGAAGGCATCATAAATCTGTAACTAAATCGAACGAATTTGTCTGTCATTCCTTTGACGCAACTGGTTCTGTCTCAGAAAAGTAATCGTGCCTGAAAACATAGAAAGAAAGAGTAAGGGGGGGAAAACACATAATCGAAATTCAAATATTGGTATTAAGCCATCAATAGACATGAATGTGCTTTGCTCAGAGGTGTCCAAAGACCAATATATGCAAAAAAAAAATGGTATGCAAATGCCAATTGAGTGGAAGTATGGTTGAAACTGATGGTCCCAGCATGATAAAACAATGTCGACAGCAATGTTGTTAGACCATTGATCATATCACATGCACCCAAAGATAAAAATCGAGAGAAAATATGGCGACAGAGCAGTAAAACAGAGATTGAGTTTCTGTGTATTTGGAATAATTATCTTCAGCCCCTTAAGTCCTATATTTATAAGGGATGAAGAGGCACCATGGCAAACATTCAAACGTACACCACTGTTGCTAACGGTTATGTCTCTTAACCGTTGAGCCCTTTGGCCATTAACTGCCCAAAATTTGGTTCATTTTCTCTCTCAAAATCTCCAGATAAATGGGAAAACAACCGTCACCCACCCATGTCAAGAAGTTCACCAATCTATAAAAATGACTTACCGAATTTTACGAGACAGCTGATAAAAGCCTGTCCCAGCCATGGCTAAACTAACAGTCAACAGATTCAAATTTCTCTGCAATGTTAAAATCAAATAAGCGAACATTAGAATTGGCCGCAAAGCCACTGCCTTGGAAAACTCTATTTGTGCTGCTACAATTTTGTAGGACAAACACAAAATAATCTGGCAAATTGGATAAGATAAGTAACTAATTGCATTATGCAACATCACCAAACAGTTTGTAAATGAAGAACGCTGATGATACACAAAAGTAAATTTATGTACCACCTGTCAAGTATTTAATGTAGTTGTAAATAATGAGAGACAACACAAGTAAAACACAATTTAAGTGGTTCAGTCAATATAACCTACTCCACCGTGAACGGTGAGGATGGCCTAAGTGTTTTATTCCTTCAAGGAATATTGAGTGCTCAAGTGTAAGTATGTGTGAGATGTGAGAGAGATGTTCCCCATGTGTAGGCACTTATAATTTATAGGAGCACCCTAATAGATTAAAATGTCTTATCAATAACAGAAAGGCTGATCTGGTGGAGGCGACACCATTCTCGCAACTGATTGGGTAGTTGCGTGGAAATGGCATGGAGATCTACCTATCAGTTGCAGACAGGGTCTCAGGATAGCACGGCTGAGACTCTAAAATGGCGTGTTTGACTGGGTTCGGGCCTTTTCTGGGCCGGACCCATCAACCTCCATTATAGATGTGTGCAAGTGTATAAGGCTAGTGATTCAACTCAGCTGATCTCAACACAGCAGACAACGAAACGAACTAGTAAAGCGACACCCAGTAACTAATACAATGGATGATATGGTCGACAATTGATGCTAATCATCGCGTGTCAGAAAAAAAAAAAANCAGCAGACAACGAAACGAACTAGTAAAGCGACACCCAGTAACTAATACAATGGATGATATGGTCGACAATTGATGCTAATCATCGCGTGTCAGAAAAAAAAAAAAGATGAGGTACATGAGAGGATTAATGCAACACTTTCGTAGCTAATCTGGAATTTGCATAGTTGGTCATACCGGGGTAATAACTGTACTGTAGCGGGACCAAATAACTCCGGTCACTGTGACAGCTGCAAATAATAACACAAGTATTATATAACACCCATCTGATAGGATGAAATAAAGTAAAGTATAGAACTATAGAAATCAGATTTTTCCACTGAAATATATAAGAGGGATCCTCAGAAGAAAAAAAAATCACAAGGCTCCACTTTGATTATATATGATGTGTACCTGTTTGCTGAGGGTAGGAGATCTGTTCAGGTGGCTTTGCAAAGTCAGCAGCATTTGCAATGCTTATACCCCATTTAAAAGTTGGTGCCCAGAAGTGAACTGAAAGAAATTATTAGGAGACACCTTTAAAATAAATCAAAAAAGTGACAAATGACATTAATTCAATTCACCCTCCGAAGAAAAGACAGTAATTCAATTCATACAAAAGTGAAGCAATTTTTAGTGCTGAGCTATTGATCATCTTCATATTTGGGAAATTATGCGACCCCCTAGATGCTTCCTGGCTTCTTTATGTCCTAAGATGCAATGAAGAGTTAAAAACTCGGCAGTTTTTTTTCTCTGAACTGCCAAAAACTCAACCTTGGAAGACCATATTTTGTAGCTAATCTGAGACATATAGGGAAGTGTCGACTCAACTCAACTTAGTCTTAATCNTTTCTCTGAACTGCCAAAAACTCAACCTTGGAAGACCATATTTTGTAGCTAATCTGAGACATATAGGGAAGTGTCGACTCAACTCAACTTAGTCTTAATCCCAACTATTTGGGTCGATTATATGAATCATATTTCTCCATTGTGCTCCTTCAAGAGTCATATGTTCCGTTAAACCATAAACTATCATATCATTTTTTACTATTTCGTTCAAAGTTATTTTAGGCCTACATCGGNGGGAAGTGTCGACTCAACTCAACTTAGTCTTAATCCCAACTATTTGGGTCGATTATATGAATCATATTTCTCCATTGTGCTCCTTCAAGGGTCATATGTTCCGTTAAACCATAAACTACCATATCATTTTTTACTATTTCGTTCAAAGTTATTTTAGGCCTACATCTGCCACTTGCAGTACCATAGATATGTATCCCATCACATATAAGACCATTGATTAAAAACTAAATAGAACAAAAGGTCATGACACCAATAGTACTAAGGACATGACATCCATTAAATTGGGGGTTGATTATTTGCACAAAGTATGAAAGTTTTAAGATTCTAAGAGCAACTTCAAGGGGAGTTGCTATTTTTGGGGTGCCAAATGCTATTTTACAACTTTAAACAGTGTTTTGGCACCCTTAATTTTTAAATTTGCTCCAATGATAGATGCCAAAATAAGNACATGACATCCATTAAATTGGGGGTTGATTATTTGCACAAAGTATGAAAGTTTTAAAATTCTAAGAGCAACTTCAAGGGGAGTTGCTATTTTTGGGGTGCTAAATGCTATTTTACAACTTTGAACAGTGTTTTGGCACCCTTGATTTTTAAATTTGCTCCAATGATAGATGCCAAAATAAGGTGTCATTTTAATATTTTTAGTATTTTCAATTCCAATTTCAATTTCAAGTTGTATTTTTAATACATAATTTTTTATAAATAATAGCAATAAAAAAAATTCATGACAATACAAAAAAATTAATGGTGTAATATGATANGATTTTTAAATTTGCTCCAATGATAGATGCCAAAATAGGGTGTCATTTTAATATTTTTAGTATTTTCAATTCCAATTTCAATTTCAAGTTGTATTTTTAATACATAATTTTTCATTAATAATAGCAATAAAAAAAATTCATGACAATACAAAAAAATTAATGGTGTAATATGATAATACAAAAAAATTTAATGATGTAATATGTAATATGAAAAACAATTTAGGGTACAAAGTATCATTTGTTTTAAAATAAATAGTAGTCTGATGAAGGCAAACCCTCCCCTTTCCCCTTTCCCCTTCCCAGCATTTCAGACTCTACCCCCTTCCCCTTCCCCTGCGATACNATTTAATGATGTAATATGTAATATGAAAAACAATTTAGGGTACAAAGTATCATTTGTTTTAAAATAAATAGTAGTCTGATGAAGGCAAACCCTCCCCTTTCCCCTTTCCCCTTTCCCCTTCCCAGCATTTCAGACTCTACCCCCTTCCCCTTCCCCTGCGATACTGTTTCCAGGCAAGCGATTTTCAAGCATGCAATTTTCAGGCAAGCAGTAGACACCAACAATTTTCAAGCAAGCCTTCTTCCCCTTTCCTTCTCTCTGTATTTCCAACCGTTTTTTGNTTTTCAAGCATGCAATTTTCAGGCAAGCAGTAGACACCAACAATTTTCAAGCAAGCCTTCTTCCCCTTTCCTTTTCTCTGTATTTCCAACCGTTTTTTGCAACCTTTACTTTCTCTCTTCGGAGTTTGCCAATTTGTCACCCCAAGTCCATAAGTGTTATTTTGCAATCCGTGATGCCATCCCCTTAGAGTAAAAATTTTTGATTTTGGGGTAATATTTTGGCAGTTAGGGATTTGCCACCCCTGATGGCACACCTACAGTTGGAGTTGCTCTAAGCGACAGTCAAACCAATTTGACCATAAAAACAGTATCAACCACAGTTTCATCACCTTNTGGGGGTTGATTATTTGCACAAAGTATGAAAGTTTTAAGATTCTAAGCGACAGTCAAACTAATTTGACTATAAAACAGTATCAACCACATGTCATCACCTTGTTCTTTGATAATAATGATCGTGAGTCCTGACCAACGATTCACAACCACATAACTGAAACTTTGAACCTTTTTTTTTACTGAATCAATCAGATTGCCAAAACAATATGGTATGCGAAAATTGAAGTAATTAGACAAAAGCAATAATAACATAAACCTATACTCGTGTGTGTGTGTGAGAGAGAGAGAGAGAGAGAGAACTGGTTTTAGGGCCAGCAGGGTGGTTCCAGAAAGCTTGGAGCTTGGAAGTCGCCATGAAAACTTAATGAGATTTTTCTTTTTCTTGTGATGTGATGCAGATGGCGCGATGATCAACCAAAAGAAATGGGTAAGCCCTGAGTTTCATGAAGTATGAATCTACCTAACAACAAGGTCAATAGCAGGTGTCGTATTCAAAATGGGACCCACAAATGGGGCCAATTTTGGGTATTTAATTCAGTGGATAATGCACCACTTTTGAATCTCTCAATTGCTCCAAATTTGGGTATTTGTTCAAGTGGGTCAATGTTCAGAGTAGAGGTTTCAATGGGCGGGCTAGGCCGGCGAAATATTTTTTTGGGTCGAGTCTGGGTAGTGTAGTGTAGATTCAAGCCCTTACTCAATTGAGTTATCTGACTGATCGGGTCGAACTTCAGGTAGATGTAAGCTACCCGCAGCCCAACCCGTAAATTTATTGGGTGGGCCTGTGGGCGGACTTGTTGGACGAGCTTGTTTACGGGTTTTTTTTATACATCTTTATTTAAAAATAATGAATATTTTTGTAACTTAATATTTGTATAAATTATATTTTTGAATTAAAAGTAAAGTCAAAATAGATAAAAATAAAATAATGAACTACATTTAATAGAATGAATAAATCTCAACTAAGTTAACACCTATTAACTTATATGTGATTTGCATTAATCTACCATTTAAAACTTATATGCTTAATACATGAAAAAAAAAATACATTATTTATAATATCTAAATTTTTAAAACTTTAAATTTCAATATTAAGAAAAATATTTCAAAGTTTCAAATTTAATAGTTTAGAAATATAATTTTTTTTCAAAGGAAGGGTAGGTAGGTGGGTTGGGCTTTTGGGTGGGGTTTCGGGCCAAGTAATGATTTTGAGGACAAACTCAAGTCTTCTTTTTAAGGATATTGAACTTGAACTCGAGCTCAGACTGACCACATATCAAATTTATTGAATTTCGAACCTATTTTTTCGGGTCGAATAACAGGACTGTTGACTAACTCGGCTCACGAACACCCCTAGTTCAGAGAGGGTCAATGCATCCTGAAAAAAGTTTATTGTGTAACAAGACCAGCGAAACACGATGACTTTTCGGTTGGATTTAGACTACAAAATAATCCTAGCTATAAACATAAACACGTTCACTCAATGCGTACAAAAAATAGACCACATCCCCGGACCCCAACTCAAATATTAAAAATTTTAATACAAACCTTAATTTTTTGGGATTTTAACCCGTCCAAATTACGACCCTAAATAACGCATCCACAGTCCCATTCAGGATAGTAATACCAAATGTTACATTTATTAAACTTTGTTTACCGTTCATAAAATTACATGTAGAACAGAACACTTTGTGTTCACAAGGTTCAAGCGTAACTTGAGGGTAGGACTGGAATAACATAGACGAATTATAAAATCAGACGTTTTGTTTTTAAATTTTGACAATTTTTTAAGTAGACCATAAAGATTTATCATTTGTCAATTCCCTAATTTCAGCATGAATGGCCAACTTTTGACTAAATCAATAGGAGATTATTCTCCGACAATACTAACCGTTGTATCCACAAAAAAAAAAAAATCAAACGTGATCATATTTCCTTTTCAATTGCTTTAAAAATAACATAAAAAATTATCTCCCGAAAAAACAAAAAAACTTAAAAAGTAGATTGAAAACTCCAGAAGAAAGGAAATTAACAAACCACCAATTGAAGTCATACACATCAATAAAATCAATAAGTTCAAAAGACTTAAAACTTGTTAATTGTCAATATTTTTCCTCCCTTTTCTCAGTAAACTAACAGAGAACAACAACCAATGAAATGATCATAGCCATCTGAATTAAATAGTTAAATAACAATTGATTACCCGCAAAAATTCAATCAAAAAATCATGAATGTGCTCACGCAGAAAAATACGTGTGTGTGAGTGAGAGAGAGAGAGAGAGACCTTAATCAGAATAATTACACCATTCCTGATAGATCTTGTGATGCTCTTTTGAGAACAAAACAACGACTAATCGGAACCGAATCAATCTCTACTCTTCAATACTCAGAGAACCTTTTGATTTGAGCGATTTCGTTTCAAAGGTGTGTTTCAAACTTTCAAATTGTTTGAGGATTGAATGAAAACATTGGGAAGGGAAGAGGGGTCCCTAAAACGTTGCTGTTGTGAATGTTGAATCTAAATGAAACGTGTCGGTTTTATGATTTAATTTGTGAAAGTTAGGGGAGGGGACCTAATTGTATTATGGCAGTCGACGACGTCGTTTCCAATGAAGAAGAATTGTGCATGCACTTTTAAGTTGTTCTAACGCTTGGAGGTAAAAGATTAAGGAAAGTTGATGCAGGGCCGGCCCAACAATATTTGAGGCCCTATGCAAAAATTTTAGAGGGCCCTAAATAATTATTTATTTTGGAAAAATTGTAAAAAGTATACCATTTTATATTTATATGTGTAAAAGTATTTTAATGTAAAATATATGTGTATAACTACTTTTATGTGTAAATGTTTAGTGAAGAAATACACTTTTGCTTAATTATAATTTTTTCTCTTACAAAATTGTCTTTTTCTTTTATTAATAAGAGACAAATATAACAATTATATTAAGAATTCAGTTTCCTAATTTTATACTATATATTTTTTGAATTTTAAATTATATCTTTCTATTTCATTCAACTGAAGTTATTCAAACATTCATGTTTTTCCTACATTTGTATAATTTATTTATTTTTTATTTTTTTATAAATCGTAATGAAGAATATATGTTTTCACCTTATATAATACCCTTGGTTGTTATGAGTGTTTTTTTTTCANTGAAACGTGTCGGTTTTATGATTTAATTTGTGAAAGTTAGGGGAGGGGACCTAATTGTATTATGGCAGTCGACGACGTCGTTTCCAAAGAAGAAGAATTGTGCATGCACTTTTAAGTTGTTCTAACGCTTGGAGGTAAAAGATTAAGGAAAGTTGATGCAGGGCCGGCCCAACAATATTTGAGGCCCTATGCAAAAATTTTAGAGGGCCCTAAATAATTATTTATTTTGGAAAAATTGTAAAAAAGCATACCATTTTATATTTATATGTGTAAAAGTATTTCAATGTAAAATATATGTGTATAACTACTTTTATGTGTAAATGTTTAGTGAAAAAAATACAATTTTGCTTAATTATAATTTTTTCTCTTACAAAATTGTCTTTTTCTTTTATTAATAAGAGACAAATATGACAATTATATTAAGAATTCAGTTTCCTAATTTTATACTATATATTTTTTGAATTTTAAATTATATCTTTCTATTTCATTCAATTGAAGTTATTCAAACATTCATGTTTTCCCTACATTTGTATAATTTATTTATTTTTTATTTTTTTATAAATCATAATAAAGAATATATGTTTTCACCTTATATAATACCCTTGGTTGTTATGAGTGTTTTTTTTTATGAATATTTTAAATTTAAATTTATATGTATGTTATTTAATGTGTTTATAAGTAACAATGATACATGTCACATTGTCACTATAGTACAAGTCAATGTCATAGTGCTATAAGTCAATATTACACTGATATAAGTCAATATCACACTAATACCAGTTTATGTCACACTGCTACAAACCAATGTCATACTGTATACATTGACGGGACACATAGCACAATGCACAGGTAAGATCTATTGTGAGAATGAACTTGTATTAGAATTGTGAGAAGGTGGTGATAATAGGTAAGGTCTATTGTGATAATGCAATTGTATATAGCCTCTTTAGTTTTTTTTAACAAATAATCGAACATTTGGTATGCATGTAGTACCAAACACCGAAAACAGAAAGATAATTGAGGGAAAAAAAGTAGATAAAATAAAAATTTTGGGAAGTAATAACGTTTTTTCTTGAATTATCAACTTCTTTTCCATAAAATTTCAATAATCTCAGCCGTCGTTCTTCACCACAATATAAGTCTTCTTCTTCAGCGATGAAATTCGGTGTAGTCGTCCCCGTTTGTTATAGAGATTTTCACTTATTCACAATGAACCCATCAAAATACCCATCACTTATTCACGGTGATTTTTATTTCTTATTCAGTGATCAACAGGACGTTTTGAAAAGAATAGAAGTTTTAGAGAAATTTTCTCATCAATCTTTAAAGAGTGGAAGTTTTCTAGCAATATTGAAAGAGTTTATGGGTATCAATTGATATCTCTGATGTTTCGGCTGTAGAGGCAAATATTTAAAAATTTGTTCCCTTCTACAAAAAGGGGTAGTTTAGACATTTGCCATGTATCATGTACTTTTTAACTGATATTTTTAAATGTGATACTTTTTTTTCTATATTTTCAAAAAAAGGCACCGGCTACCTGAAATCCCTATTTATTTTTGTTGTTAAATTTTAAATATTCAAATTCATATCTCTTAGTAAGTATAATTAACAAAAAAAATAAATTATAAAATAAATACATTATGTAGATGATTTTATTAAAGTCAAAATTCTTTTGAAGATTATAATTCAAGAAAAATAACACTGAATAATAAACTAGAGTCATTGATAATTCAGATATAATAAGAGACTAGAGTTATGTAATTTTTTATAAAAGAGTATGGTTCAATTTTTCTTCTTAATGTACATATTTATAATTCAAAGAAAAAAAATTTTGATTGTTTAACTTACCATCTAAATTTTGTTTGTAATTTTAAAATTTAATCGTATAATTTTTGCAAAACATACACAAATGGAGGCCTTAGGCGACTGACCTAAGGTGGTGGCATCCCTGAGTAGACTTATCTCCTTGATAGTAGAAGTGATTTCGCACAATACACCGAATTTGTAACCTCAATCCCAATTTAACACTTAGATTTGCATGGGTGGCACATTGACGAGGACTAAACTAGATCACCGGTGGATGCCAGTCTACTTCGGAGTGATATCAAGTGTTCATCAAAGTTAAAATATACTCGGTGACTTTTGAGTCCGATAATCAAACAGACTATATATGTATCACTTACGTCTCTCCAACTGCATATCTATAATATAAAATATAACACACTTTAATAAATCAATCTTGATAATTTAAAATAAACTTATTTAACAACCACCAACATCTTTCCGAGAATCCTTAACATTTTTCAACAAAAATTATAAATTTGTTTTTTGTCTTAGTTTAGCAATATACCCATCCAGAAAGAATATTCTCTAATTTGAGCCCCTTTTTTTTTGTCCATGAAAAGTGACAACAAAATTCAAACTAGCAACTTTAAAGACCAACCAAAAAAAAAAAAACCCAGTACCTTTGTGATTTGGTAAGTTCTAATCAGATCAAAGCNGGCGACCCCTCCACCCGTGATCAAAAGGTTAAGTGTTCCTATCATCGGGATTTCGGGCATCGCACCGAAAGCTGTAGGGTGTTCAAATCGTTCTTGGAAAGCTTGGTCCGCGACGGACATTTGAAAGAGTACATAGAGCCCAGGCCAGAAGAGAGACGAGCCCTTGCCCCGACCGAGGAACCGGACAACGTCATAGACGTCATTCATATATGTCCCCTGGAGCGCCCCACATCCAAGGAGCTCGAGTCCGACCTCAAGAGAGTAGCTTTTACAAGGAAAGTAGCCGAGGGTGATGTGGGGCCATCAAATAAAAGGGTCAGGACGGGTGGGCTTGGCATTACATTCTCCGACGCAGATTTGACAGGCGTGGTGACACCCCATAACGACGCCCTTGTCTTGACCCTAAGGATAGGGAAATTCGATGTCAAAAGAATTTTGATAGACTCTGGAAGCTCATCGGAGATAATGTACTTCGAAACTTTGAAACGGATGGGCTTTGGCCCCAAAGACCTCACCAAAGTCAGGACACCCCTCATCGGGTTCAACGACTCATTCGCCTTGCCCGTGGGAAAAATCACATTGCCAGTTGCCACTGGTCCCTTTATCATCGACACCGAGTTTGTGGTGATCGATACAGACTCTCC